>WTSP01021650.1:0-10458 GCA_025331215.1 Actenoides lindsayi | reverse complement strand
CCTGTCAGGAGCTGTCAGAGCCAGAAGGTCTCCCCTCAGCCTCCTTTGCTCCAGGCTGAACAAGCCCAGGGCCCTCATAGGAGGGAAAGATTCACTGCAGTTCTATGATCTACTGAACATCTTCAGCTCCAAATACCCTCTCCATGGATGCCGACAGCTCAGCAGGACTGTGCTTGGAACACATTTCAGCACTGGGTATATCAACCAATTTCATCATGAACAAGAAGGAAACAGAATAATGGCTAAACTGTTTGTGCCCACACTCTCTTCTACATCTGCTATTTCTTCTACTCCATTTCAGCGCAGCCACAACCCTGCAGTATTTCTGTTCTCCATCTCCAGCTGGTTTCAGTATCAAGAAGTGGATTGAATACCATTGGGTTTTTTCACTAACAGAGCACTCAGAAAGCAGATACGTGGACAGTGACTGAATACGATCATTTTCTGTGCAAACATCCTGCAAACCCCTTTTCTCCAGCTGCAACCAGCTAACGTATGTTAGAGTAATAATCTGCATTTATGGCAAGAAAAATAAAAAAAATTGAAGGTCTACTGTGCAGAAACAACTACTCAGCACCAGCAGCACCAGTATGCAACCATGACCATAATGTTTAGATGACAAAATATTTTTATTCTGTTTCTGAATGGAGTGCTAGAGGAATATATCTTCATTCCACCCCCTTCAGAATTGCTTTTAGTATAGCTGAATCTGGACAAACCTGCTTATTTTATAGTTTGTTTAGATTGCTTAATATTTTGTCTTCCCTTTGACAACACGTGGGGTTTTATACAACCGCTGGCAAATGCACAGTGAGCGAGAGGACAACTGGAATCACCTTCCCCTCACAACGAAAACTACACGAGGCTTGAACAGAACAGGCACATCCCCATTTAGACCCCACCACGTAATAACATGAAGTTTGACAGGTTTTCATATGAACAACCATGCTGAGACTTTTATTTCTGGATAAGAATTAATGAGCTCGGGACCCATTCAGGAAAACGCACTGCAAGGTAAACAGCTCACGGTATCGCACAATAATTCGATTACATAAAATAAATGCTCATACCCCAGGTAGTATTTGCAAAGAATTATTGTCCATCCACAATTCCTTTAGATTCTGTATTTGTTCAAGAACCTCAGGCTGAGGAAAAGAATATAATGTTATGGACAGTTAAACAAATCTGTATCTTCTTTAGTTAAATATTTTCAACATTTTCTTACTTTCAACATTTTCTTACTTCTTTCAACATTTTCTTACTTTCTACATGTTGACATTCAATATTCAAATTTTAAATATTTTCCACGTTTTCTTAAAAAGAAGATTCCCTCTTCACCTTTTTTTTTTCCCCCTTTGTATAACCCACCCCAGGCTTTCCGACGGTTAATGACATGAACACTCATTTCACTTCATTTAACCACTCCTGCTCTTTTTCAAAACTTGCACAATTTAAGAACCCTTTGGAAAAGAAATGAATGCGAAGAAGAACTGCCCAGAAGTTCTGGTTCTCAGCAGTCTCTTGGCAGCACGCAGGCTGTGAGCAAGGCAATAAGAGAATCGTGGAGCTTCAGAAAAAAAAAAAAAAAGCACTGAAAAGTAAGACCAAATCTCATCACATGCGAAATTCTGCCTTTTGCATGATTTATAATCTTAAAAATAGCTTAGCAGAGGCACGTTGCTGAAGGTTTTCCTGAAGTGACTGCGTTTATGTACGATTTCATGGCTGCAATTGTCATATTCAGTGGTTAAAGTTGCAGTTTGCAATGATAAAGCCTCAAAATTACAATATGAAACTTTAATCTAAGATGTCTGACTCTTTTCGACACACTAAGAATTCCATGAGAGAACCTGAAAAAGGCAATTCCCCAAAGCACTTCTCATTCCTTAAAGCTGTGAAAATCAGGAATTAGCAGGTCACCGGTATTTCAGCCTAAGTACTATTTCTCTTTTTGATGAAACACTATTTTCACTGGTAAACCAAGACTTTCAATTTGCCTTAGATCTGTAAAGTTGTAGAGATTTTTTTCCCAAGTCTGTCAGAAACCAATATTGAATATTTAATTTGGTTCTGACTAAATCAGATTCTAGATTTTAAAAATCCATAGTATTATTTCATTGGAATTGTTTCAACACAGCCAGAAACAAATGTACCTGTCTAGCATCACAGGACCTTAAGAGACCTCTAATGATCTCCTGTGGCCTGTGTTCTTTGGAATGTTGCAATTCCCATCAGAAATGTGATTTTCCAGTTGCCCAGGTCACATTGTACGTTATAGCCCCCAATCTATCATCAGATAAGAAAGAATGTGCTGATCCAGAGAGCTCAATCCCTCAGTTTTCCATGTGGTCACATCACGTGTTTCTATTAGAAAATTACTAATCCGTATTTTAAAGATAATTTACTTTGCCTTGCCTAATTCTACATAAGTTTTCTTGTCCTTCAACGGTTAAAACCACTTCTAATTTCCAGGCTAAATTGATTAATGGTCATTTTATACTTTTTGTTCCTGTGATGACTAATATTTCTTTATTCCCCCAGAGTGTTCACTGATTAAGGTTATTATAGATAATCATAATTTCCTCTCTCCAGTTTAATTTTCTTATAAATGCCTCTCACTAGACAGACACCCTTCTCAAAGGCAACAGACTACTCCTGTGCTGTACATCCTACAGTTTGAGTTGAAATTTCTTGGGCATGGACTGTGGCATCCCATTCTCATGGGGGAGCTTTATGGCACGCCAGGATCCAGGTGAGAGCTCACTCATGTTTTCATAAGTGCTATTAAAAGCTTATTTGTCTCTGTCAAAAATGCTTCTGTTGATGCATATTTTCATTTTCCACGTAGACTGACACAACAGAAGGGGAGGGAGGAGAAGGGAGGAGAGGAGAAGGGAGAGGAGGAGCAGGAAGCAAAGCAGGGAAGCAAAGGGAGAAGTGAAGCAGCGAAGCAAAGCCAGGAGAATGGAATAGAATAGACTATTGCAGCTGGAATGGACCTCCAACAGCCATCCAGCCCAACTGCCTGACCCTCTCAGGGTTGACCAACACTTAAAGGATGCTATTAAGGGCATTGTCCACGTGCCTCTTAAACCCTGCCAGGCCTGGGGCATCAGCCACTTCTCAAGGAAGCCTGTTGCAGGGTCTGACCACCCTCTCAGTAAAGGAATTCTTCTTACTACTAAGTCTGAATGAAGACTGACATTAATCTTTGGTAAAAGTACATTACATTTTATCCTCTTTCCGTTTCTTTCCCTCCCTTCCTTTGACTATTTTCTTTCAAATTTTCTCCTGAAGCCTCATTGCTGACAGCGGGCTCCTGCAGCTCTGGAGAGAACTCCACCCACCTTCCCTCTCCTTTCAGGCAGAGCTCCTACAATTGCTGTTTATCATTTGTCCAGGGCCATTTTTGGACACTTTAAAGACTGGGAAATTTCAATCCCTTGACCCAGAGCTTGCAATTTAATGCTCCTGCTTTCCCAGGGCCCTGTGACACAAATTACCTGTTCCCTTCCTTGATTACATTAACTCACCTGGATATGGCTGCTATTTAGGAAGTGACAATTTCTATTTTAAGAACACATACCTGCCTCATGATTTGTATCAGCAGCACTGTGTGGACAAGTTATTCTTCACCCCTGGAGCAAAGGTGGTTCTGCTCACAGGGTCCAGCAGCCACAGCACAGGCTGTTGGTGGACAAGGCTCACGTGGACATTTCTTTTGACCCTAGCAAGCGCCACAGCATTAATTCCTTGTCCCCCAAAAGCTCAGGCCCTCCTGACCAGCCCTACCAGTAATGGGTGTCAAAGAGAATGAGGCAGAAAATGTTCTTCAGAACATATTTACAGTTCCTGCAGGACGAAGTCACTGAGCTCTCCTTAAAAATAGGCACATTTTAAAACACAGCTTAAGCACCCTCACCCTGCTTCTGAGAAGCAATAGCTCCTATAGATGTAGCAGAAACACACCCAAAGGGAACAGCAACTGGATTATTTGCTGTATTGATACTAGAGAAAATTCCCCAAAGCTCTTAAATCTCAGAGAACCCAGTTCTCATCTTAGAGGTGAGTCAGGGACAGAAACTGCTTTTGGAGTCCAGCATGTACTGCTGCTAATAGCAATTTCTAATATTTGCAAGATGATATGATAGATATTAAGAAATTAACACCTAACTGACACAAGTATTTATATTGAGATCATCAGTTCATCCCACATGGAGGAGTTCCAGCAGTAGCACCAGCTCAGAGCAAGAATCGTCTTGTGACCTTGATCTGAACTGCAGAAGCCTGACAGAGATGAAGCACATTCTATTACCAACATTCACCTCATGAACTATGATAAATCTTCTTTTCTACAAGCAAATGTGACCCCAGCACATGGCCACAACAGGATCACACCTTTTCAGTAAAAATTTAATGCCCCACGCCCAGAGCACCCACTGCACATAGGCTTTCCACTAAAAAATGCCACTTTCTTACCAGTTCAGAGAATTCATTATTGCCCAGATCAAGTCTCTCCAGTTGAGTCAGTTTGTGCATCGACCTGTAATAGATTAGGAAATACCTAAGATAAAATTTTCACTCGCAAAATGTGGGTCAAATTTTGTTTAGAGAAAAACAAAGCCCAAATGATACTGTTATTGTAAAAAAGGATTACATCCACTTGATGCTGGTGCAACGGGAGCAATACACTCCCATCCTTAAGACATGAGCTGAAGTTCCTGACCTAAAAAGGTAGCGAAAAATTTTAATATTAAAAAACCCCAAATCTTGGTGGAATTTTGCAGAGTCGCTCGAGGAAACTGACCCGTGTTACATTTAGAAGCAATTGAAAGGAATAGAAATTGTGACATCTTTGATACAGATTTATAAATTCATTATCAACTTCCCTCTGAAGTGCTAGAAAGGGTTTTGGGTCTTGACAGCAAATGTACAAAGTAAGCCTCTTTTTGGGCAGCAGCTCCAGCCTCTGCTGCAAAAGACCACGTGTGAATAACAGCAAATTCAGCCAAAGCAGCTTATCCTTCTTCACAGCATTATGAAAGAAAAGAGTCAAGTAAGGAAGTATCATAAGAAAGGGAATAAAAAGTTAATATCAACTTTATGCTCTACAGGGCTTTAAATGAGGAATAACCTGGATTAACGTCTGTGGCTGATCACTACAGAACAGCCAAAAAGGCACTTTTACTGCTTGGGCTCAAGTGACTGAAACAGTGAAAAAGTGAGAAATGGCTAAAAATGATGCTATTCAGTTCTTCATTTACTGCAGTCAATGGGACAAATCTCCCACATTTATACCTGAATTTGTGCCATGAGACAAACTGGTTATCACAAGTACAGATTAAAGCGACAAAGGTATGTGGACAGACCACTAAAATGCACTGAAAAACTCTAAAATGCATTTAAAATCTTGAATATAGGCAAACTTTTAAGAGACACCCGGAGTTTTACAAACTGTCCTTAGAACACATGCCAGCAGAAGCTCTGGCTCAAAGAATGAACCCCAAAGCAGGGAAAACCTTTTCAAAATGAGAGGAAAATTGCTGAGCACTTGTGAGCAGGAGTTGAAGGACCGAGCACGTCAGAAGGATGCTCTGCAGTTGTGTAGTGTGCAACTTGGCTCATACTGGGAAAACCCAAGATTTTTCTGAAGCTGATTTACTACAGGATACATGTGTATTACTTGGTACTTCAGGCCTGGCCAAAATGTTAGATTTTCACATTTGTATGAAATTAAGATTAGGAGGTTGTATTCAAAATTACTATGACACTGGAGAATAAGAACTATTTCCTCCTTTGAATCTGAGTTTTTAAAATGGTTGACATTTTGAAGTTAGTAAATGATCTCCAAGAGTGCACTCAATAACCTTGCAAAATATAAAATAAGGGTATGACATTTAAACCAAATGGCGTTATAAATACCTCATGAAGATGTCATTCATTTTAAAACAAGTGAATTGTTGTTATTATTATTACTATTATTATTATTATTATCATTATTATTATTATTATATTCTTTCAGGCCTTTTAATGACAACTCTGCACTAAACAAGGCATTTTAGACAGTAAGTCGTCCACGGACCCAAGTCCTGCTGTGATTCCTGGGTAGCAGCTCAAGCCCTTCCAAAAGGGCTCCCCTGCTCTGGATCAACTTCCAACCTCATACATTAATTACTTCATACATTAATTACTGCCTTTGTTTCCATGACAGATGCTGAAGAAAGATCATGAAGCCACCTGGACAAAGTGAGTGTTTCACACTCTCCCCCAAATGCTTCTATTTTTTATTATAATCTCCATGAACGTAAGAGTGAAAAGTGGCTCGATGGCCTCTGCTGCTCTAACCAGGCTGTAGGTCTCTTTGGAAATATTTGCAAATATTTGGAATCAAATATTTGGAAGCATTTGCAATATTTGGAAATATTTGCAACAGCTGACTGACATTTTACACATCCAAAAGCGACACAATAAACAAAGCTGCAACACGCTGGAGTCAGCTCATTTACACTCCCTGTCCCTCCAGATAACACCCACACCCCTAAAAAGAGCGGTGTTTTGCCTAACTGCCCCCCAGACTTTCACCCTTGTCTCTTCATTGATTTGTGATTAGTCCAGTTCAGCCTTCGGATGTTTAGATACCAGGTGTAAGTCTCGTGTGCAGAGTTTTAAATTAATTGAACTCAGCGGAGCAATCAAGTACATTTGTAATTGCAAACGGGGTGACTGTGGACGCTCATTAGCACGCCGCATCTCATTAGTTCTAGGAGAGTTCTTCACACTGCTGTGTGCAGGGAGGGTTCACCAGGCTGGACCCAAGAGTTTCCTACAAACACTTACACTTCTTCATCCACAATTTGCCAGTTTTGGTAATCAAAGTCATTTGTGCTTAAAACAAGTCACCAGGAGAGAAGAGCCCCTGGTTCAGCAGCCGGGTAGCACGCACTGTCAGCCCGAACGCTGAGCTCGGGGAAAGGGCTTTACACCTGGCCAAAGTGCCTTCACCAAACCCCCAGGGCAGGTTTCGCTCCTTCGCTCAAGGGAGTCCTTCGGCCTTGCAGACGTTCCAAGTTTCTGAGTCTCAGTTCCCACCGCAGCCACACTCACAAACATTACAGAGCAAAAAGCCTCTGCAAGCCCCACACCGGGCAACGAGCTGCTGGCTGCGAACAGGTCATACCATGTCTCCTCGGACAGGCAGCACGGCCTGGGACATCATCATTCTGCACTAAAGCCTCTCGTGATGCTGACTGCCCGTGCCCACGTTCACGGGCTCAAACCCCGCAGCCCCAGGCCAGGCAATAGCAGTGAACCAGAGCTGGAAACGAGCGGCAGCGTTCCTCTGCTATTTCCAGACACAATCACCATCCCCACAGACACAGGGTGATACATCCCAAAACCCTTCAAGGATGACACATCCCAAAACCCTTCGAGGATGACAGGACTGGCACTCTGAGGTACCGTCGAGCTGGCACAAATCCAGGCATTCCACAGCGTGCAATTCCACCTTTGAACAGAACTTTGATTTTAAGGGGTTTGCTTCGTACCACTGCCAATTCACCATAAAAGGCAACATTTCAACGTTACTTTGCGTAATTTCTACAGCCGGACACATCACGTCAGAAGCTGTAACATTTACATGGAGGCAGATTAATTGCAGTTAGCTGGTGCTCTATCAACAGATAAAGCCCACTGCCAAAGGTACCCAATGGAAAATTAGATGAGATTTCTCATTACCTTGTGATATTTTTATCTCTTTCGTGTAATTACTTACAGTTTCCTTATGAAAAGATTCATTATATTTTTTATGTGGGGTCATTTTCTAAAGGTGGAAGAGGAAAGGTGCAATTATGAGTAACGCTCAGTTAAATATTCATTGCTTAAATGATGGAATGTAATGTAATTAATGCGCTAATAAAACTTGTAGCCAAATTTTTCCCATAAATCTTTACCCAGATCACATTTGGATCTATTCTTCCATTCAGAAGGAATTGCCAGAGCTGTACGGAGAAGATCTGATCTCGGCTGTGGGACTGGACCTCACACTAGGTTCACAATAAGGTGAATCTTTTTTTTTTAATTATTATTTTTAAACACAATAATGGAACGTGGTTCTCAAAAAACTACAAATGCATGAAAATCAGCAGAGCAAGTAACTCAGAGAGATTACTGAATACTTGGTGAAAAATTAGCATCGCTCACAAGAGTTTCAAAACATTCACACTCCATAAATTCCAACTGACATTATACAATTCAGCACTGTTAATTATACTTCATGGCAATGACACATGTATAACTTTCTCATGCTTTTGCACATTTGGTTTTGCTGCCTTATTTAGAAGATGCTCATCTACACACTGTAAACACCTCAAATAAACAGGAAAACGCCTCACGTTTACAGTTTGTGCCAAAACAAATGAGTCAACAGCCATAAATTATTTTAATGAAATCATTACATTCTCACCCAAATCCTGGCCAGCTTCGGGACAGACAGGGGATGAGGGTGATTACATGAGGGTGGTTAATCACCTTCAATCAAACCTTCAGCCACAAACTTCAGACCACATCTGAATTGCTCCCACATCTGAAGAACTGGATTCATAAATAACAAAAGTATCTCGCCCAGGTAAAAAATTCACGAGTGAAAAGCAATTGTGCCAGAGACACAACTGGATTTACACCACAATAAATACATGGGAGGAGGTGATATAACAGCTCTACACAAATAAAGAGAATGCTGACAAACTCCATTTCCTACTGCAACAGCACACAGAATTATGTTTTCATTTGAGATCACGATAGATACCATTATTTTCTGAAGAAAACTGTTTTCTCTTTATTTCAAAGCAAATAAAGGCAAATGCGTTGCCATCACTGGATTATCTCCTGTATTTATTTCAAATATTTCCTCCTGCTTTCATTGTACACAGTAACCTTTATTTCAAAGTTGTTGAAACGTCCCATTCCGGATTCTCTTCCAGTTTTAGTGTTTTAAACCTCATGATGTAACTTTAAATTCATTAAAGGATCAGTTTGGAAGCTACACTGTGAAGTTAATACCTAATAGTTTACTTGCTGCAGAGCAGTTACAGGGCTAAAGCATTACATGATACAATCACAAAAGGGCAATTTACTTACACATCACTTATTGGATCACAAAGAAAACTCAGTCTTAGTTTTCAGTGCGTATCAAGATAATTTCTATCATTTTGAAAATATAAACCACGTCTGGTGCAAAGCGAAGAACCAAAGTATAAATTAATCTGCCATAAAGCATTGAATCCATATATTATCCAGGCACCCAAATAACAGAGTATGTTTAAAAACTGATTTTGAGGATACAAAACATTGTTACATGTGGACTGAAATATGTGACAGAGAGAAATAGCTAATATAACAGAAATAATATGTATACTAATGTCTAGTCCAGCTTTAGCTATCAAAAATAATATCCACTTCAACTTTTAATTATACTGAAGAACTTAATTTTACAATCTGGTGTTATCAATCTATAAAGCAGAGAATGCAGCAGAGACTGGGGGATGATGCCTAAAGCGGTGAACTCTCTGAAGACAAAGTAACTCCAGAAGCCCTCAGTCAGTCATGACAGCGATAGAATCACAGACTGGTTAGGGTTGGAAGGGACCTTAAAGTTCATCTCATTCCAAACTCCTGCCATGAGCCGGGACACCTCCCACTAGAGCAGGTTGATCAAAGCCCCATCCAGCCTGGATTTGTTTTTTAATCAAGTAAAATTAAAAGAATACTGACTTGAGGTGTTCTGAATACGATGAGCAATTTCCTTGCATACCATAAACCAAGCATATGTGAAGGAGCAGAGCACGAAGCCTAAGCGTAACCAAATTAGATCTCATTAGTAACACTCCGAGCGAACTCTTTGTGTGCTCAGCTCCCAGTTGTTCTGGGAGGAGCTCAGGGTTCTGGTATAATTAAGAACAAAATGAGTGTGAGGTGGGCTGGGGCTGTTTCTCCACGGTTGTAAATGTTCTCCCCTCCTACCATTTTGTGCTATGAAGTCTTTATCTGAAATCCAGCCTTAGCAATCAGATATCGGCTCTTCTGAATAAAATAAATGGAAGTTTTAAAGACGCAAAGAAGTGATAAATAAATACAAAAAATGTGGTGCATGAAACTGGCCTACAGCCAAGGCTCTCCCTTCTGCTGTGTCCTCCCTTTGCCCATTTGATACGTTAAAATTACACAGCATGAACCCCACCAGGTAAGAGCCACTAATTACAATTTCAGTAGTATCAGGATTATAGAATCACAGACTGGTTTGGGTTGGAAGGGACCTTAAAGCTGATCTGGTTCCAACCCCCCTGCCACAGGCAGGGACATCTCCCACTAGAGCAGGTTGATCAAAAACCCATCCAACCTGGACTTGAACACCCCCAGGGCTGGAGCACTACCCTGGATGGCAGAAGCAGTAGTGGTGTATAT
>WTSP01021649.1:5478-36948 GCA_025331215.1 Actenoides lindsayi | reverse complement strand
GGGGGGGGGGGGGGGGGGGGGGGGGGGGGGGGGGGGGGGGGGGGGGGGGGGGGGGGGGGGGGGGGGGGGGGGAGGGATTCGGGGTGGGCCGCGGGTGGGGGCGGGCGGCCTAGGAGGCACGAAGGCGGGAGGGGTGTGGGTGGGGGAGGGGAGCCCGGGCAGGGGGTTGTCGCAGCGGAGGGAGGGGGCGCCCAGAGGGGCCGGGGGCGGGGCGCGGGCGGCGGTCGGGGCAGCCCCTCCTGGGGGCGGTGCCGTGTCCCGGGCCCCCGCGGAAGCCCCGCCTGGCCGCGCTGTCACTCACCGCCCCGGGGAGACGCTACAGCTCCAGGGTGGCGGCGGCGGTGTCTGGACCCGGCCCGGCGGCTCCCCCCGCGCGCAGGTAGAGGTTTTGGCAGCGTGGCCTGGCTGGGCCCCCCGGGGTAGCAGCGGGCCCAGGTCCCGCGAGGCGGCAGCGAGAGGGTTAAGGTGGGGGGGGGGGGCAATGAGATTGGGGTAGCAAGCCTACTCCGCGGTATCCGCTCCGCAGTTTGCGAGTGGCCGCACGGGCACTGACCGGGACCGGGATGCCCCATCCGGCCCACGCCCACAGCCTTGCGCGCCCTCCGCACCGACCATGCCCCGCTGGGGTGCGGCCGCTGCTCGCGCTCGGCTCCGCGGTTTGTTCGCGCGGTCCTGGTCCGCCACGCTGATCCGTTCCGAGTTTTCCTGCAGCCCGGAGGTGTCCGGGCTGTTGCGCCGATCCCGGGCTCGGGACTCCGCTCCGTGTTTCCGAGGCCGCCGCCTGCAAGCGAGTCTCGCGAGCCCAGGCCCTGCCGCAGCCAATGGAAAAGCGTCCCTCGCTCTATACAGCCAATGGGGCGCTGCCCCCGCCCTCTGTCGGGCTGCAGCGCGCCGAGGGCTCCGAGCGGCGCCTCCATTTAAAGGGGCCGCGACCCTAATCCGGGTTCTGGCTAGAGCGGGCGGCGCAGCACCGGGGAGCCAGGTACGAGCTGCGTCGGCAGCGGGCGCCTCCCTATGGCTGCGTGGGAGTCGCAGGTCGGGCAGCGTCGCACCGTAGGTCAGCCTCGGGGCGCCCGCTAGGGGGGCGTCTGTGCTTGGCCCCGCGGGTGGGGGCGGTGCAGGCGCGTGCGGAGCGGATCCCGAGGGGGCGGGGCGGCTGCCCCCCCCCCAGGGTGGGAGACGGGGCACGGGGCATGGGGCGCGCGCCTGGCGGGAGGGGGCGGGGCCTCCTGCTCGGCGAGGGGGCGGGGCCGGCACCGCTCGCCCTCCACCCGTCCCCCCCCGTGGCGACCTCTTGGGGGCGCCCTTTGGCGGGAGGTGGGTCCCGGGGACCCCACCCCATGCGGCACCGGTCCCTTGCCCACGGGATGGGGAGCTGGCCCGGCACCCCCCGGTTGGGATGGGAGAGGCCGAGGTGCGACCCTCGCCCCTCCTGGAGGGAGCAGGTCTCGGGCTGTCTCCCGATAGGGTGTGCGAGGCGCCAGCCTGACGCGCATCCCCACCCCAGTGCTGCCTGACAAGGGGAGAGTAGGAGGGGCAGCTCCGGTGTGGTTCTTACTCTGGTGCTGGGGGCGGGTTGTGCCCCCTGCCATATCGCTGCCTGAGCACAGCTTGGGTCCAGGGGCTCGTGGTTCATGAGAGCTGCCCCAGCCCCCTGTGGACCCACCCCAGCGGGCCTGTTTCTGCTGTGGGGAGCTGTGCTCCAGAGTGGCAGCAAACGGCCCCTGGCATCCCCATGGCACCTCGCTGCTCCGCAGCTTGCTGTGCATCTGCCGCTCTGCCCTAGTGTACAGCACCCTACTTGGCACACCTCTCCCTACAGTTTGGGCTTTGAGGGACACGGCCTTTATGCTGTTGTCACCGCACATAGTAACGAAGTCTCTGGAACTTGCAAAAAAATGTAGCTGTGGGTCTCTGAACTGGCCAACCATTCCGCCTTCCCCCTCTGTGGCTGTGCTGGGTCTGGACCAGGGCAAGACTTGAGTGTCCCTGAGGCCTGGTGTGTGTGTGTGCATCTCTGGACACCATATGATGCTCTTCAAGATCAGGCCCTGCAAAAGAAGGTGCACTCTCCCAGGGCTGAAGCTGCCTTGTACCATGGGAAAAGACAAAGCCCTGATTTGCCAAAGCCTTACCAGGCCAGGCTGCAGTGTAGCCATGGTCAGCAAGGTGCCCTGGGGAGCACCAGCAGTACCTCACGTGGTTTGCAGAGGTGGAGGCAGAACTGTCCTCAGATGGGAGGGTGTGCACCAGCAAGGCTGGGACCTGTCTGTCGCATGTGCCTGGCGTGGGGAAAGGCCCTGGCAGTCAGATATGCTTGTGTGGGCAGAGCCAGTGCTGCCCACGGTCTGTGTCAGGTGATGGTGGGGAATTGGATGCTCAGCGAAGTGCTAGGGAATGGTTCCTTGAGGTTCTTTCTGAGGATGAGAGCTCCTTTGTACTCTTCTCTTCCTGCTCTGCTTCAGGCATGGCTCTTGTTCTACACTGTCACTTTTTTACCTCTCACTGCTACTGTATTCCCCAAGAAAACTTTTAATCTGCAATTTCTTGCCTAACCCTGCCTAACCTGGTGTCAAAGCTGATGATAAGAGCATAGTTGTGTTGTTATTGCCAGCCCAGCTTTACTAAAGTAATAGCCACAGCATAAAGAGCTGTAATGGCCATCCTGCAGCTCACAGCCCCAGGACACACGTTTGTACAATTTCTGTTTCTTTCTGCACCTGCTTACATCACTCTGACTGTGAATGCCCTTGCTTTGGAGGATGACAGGAGGTCACACCAGATTCCTCCACAGTTCCTATAGCAGACACTGAGCCCATGGTCTTACTTTGGAAGTAAAGACCCTCGTGTTGTTTCTTTTACAGATGTTTTATGGTCACTGATGATGGGATTTCTGACACTGGTGGCCACAGGTGTGCTAACAGAAGCCTCCAGTGTAGAAGGGTTATGGTGAAAGCAATCCAAGGGAAGTATGGGATAGGCTACAGCTGTGACAATTCATTTGTTAGCTTAGCGATGGCTGTGCTAGCAGGATTTGACTGGAATTGTGTTTTAATTTGGTAGAGTGTTTTAAGTGTTAACTTCTTCCTCTGCTGGCAACACAGGTCAGGAAAGGGCAGTACTTGAGACCATTTTCACTGGTTCTACTGGCCATGGGCTCTGAGGGTGTCTTATGGCCACTTCCTGTAAACCTGCTCTGCTGGCTTAGCCCTCAGCAGTGTAAAGAGAAAGGAGTTGGTCTCTAGGCTGGTTGAGACGTTGGTCTGTTCAATACAGTGTTACCCAGGGCCTGTTTGTAAGCTGCACGTGAAGTAAAGCATCCCAATGCTGAGTTTCCTTTTCACAGACCTGGTGGCAGACACCTTGCAGAGGGATCTGGGGTTGTCAGTGAGGCTAAGGAGACAGTTCACCCTGTGCTTTCAGTATTTTTTTGACTGTAAGGTCAATTAAGGAAAATGAGGTATTTTGCCCTCAGAGATACATCCTCCCCAAGACTCTGCACTCTTTCTTCTCTCTCTTCCCTGTGTGGTAAAGCTTATTCAGAGAATCAGAGACAGATTTAGGTTGGAAGGGACCTGTGGAGGTCTCTAGTCAAACTGACCTCCTGCTCACAGCAGAGCTGACTTGATACCATGTTGTTCGGGGCTTTTGTTCAGTTGAGATTGGAGGACCTCCAGGACCAGGGAGTCCATGGCCTGTTCCCGGGCTGTGGTGCTCTCCTTTGGAGAGTCACCTGCTGTGCCTGCAGCTTCCCTCTCCATCTGGCTGTGGCTGCTTGTGGGGGATGTCCAAGACTTTGTGGTGGGAGGTCCAACACCTTCCTGCAGCATTTAGGTAACAGGTGGAGTACATGCTGGTAGGGCATGATGTTATTTTCTTAATGTTTTATTCATAGAACTGTGTATTGGCCACTGTTGTTTTTGTCAAGAAAGTGGAAGATCTGTGCAGTTACAGCACCACTGATGTCTTTAATAAGCTAGGTAAAGTCCTAGGTAGTCTCTTGGTGTACTTGAGTGTCTTGTCAGAGGTGTCTCACTCTGAGCTTCCAGGTCTGAGAGGAGATCCATGTGCCCCCTTCTTTGGCACAAAGGGCAGGGCAGGTCTGGTAGCAACACAGGCTGGATTTTGCAGTCAGTGCTGCATTCTATTCCAGTTGCACGTACGCAGGGGGACCCTCAACTGTCCTATCACTTTTTTGGAAACTCTTGTGTGCTACCTGAGAAGCACTCTGCTTTAGACTGTTGTGCAGGACACTTCGCTCCTTGAACTTGATTTTCCAAGGAGTATCTGTTACTGAATGCTCTAGAGAGGAGTCCTGGGTAAAGAGTTTCCAAATGTCCAACAGAACGGTCATATCCTCTGTAATGTGCAGTATTTCAGCCACTGCCTCCTCTTTATATGGCTGAGTCATGTTCCAGTGTACTCTCTTCACTGCCGGGTATGAGGCTGGAAAAGAGAAAGATTTTCAAGCAGACCAGTGACTAGAGCCCAGTGACTGAGCTATGCTTTAGGTGGTCCTGGAATAAAAAAGACAATGACTTGTGGTGGATCATTTCAGCATCTGCCAGAAACAATAAGCTATTTTTCTTCTGTTGGAGAAAGTGAGAAGAGAGTTTACTAGAGGTAAAGTGCACATACAGTTGGCAGCTTAACTCACTGTGAACTTAATTGCCCTCCACAGAAAGCCCAGATGAATCTGAACACTTGGGGCAAACAGAAGCAGTATTTCTTACCCTGCTGAAGCTGGGCAGCTCTAATTTCCTCAGGTTGGGTTTGTCTTCAGAGCAATTGATGGAATTGGAAAGCATTATTCTCCTGTTCTGAGGGAGGGGTCTCTCAAGGGTGCCCTTTTCATCCTCATTAACTGGTGGTTGAAAGCCACTGTAAACACATTATTGTCAAGGAAACGGGATTGAGGTGATGGGCAGGGGCGTTCCTTGCCTTCCCTTTCAAACTGCTTGTCAGCATCACCTCCTTGGGTCCAGCCTTAACTCTAACTCCATCAGCTTTTTGAGATTCTTATCAGAATCAAAAGATTCTGATTTGAGATTCTTATCAGATATCAAAAGTCAGCACTCATCTGCTCTGTGTCACTTTGTCATGGAGCTTTGCTGCAGCAGGTTTAAAATAAACAAAAGGAAAATACTTTTAAAAACGAAATGTTAGGTTGCAGAACGTATTGCCGCTGGAGTTTTTGGAGGCTCAAAGTATGAATTGGTTCAAAGAGGGTTTAGGCAGATTCGTAGAGGATTTGCCCAGTACGAACTCGTAGCAGTGACAGTCTCAGGGCAATTCAAGCCAAAATATTCTTCAGCAGCTGATTGCCACTTGATTGGATGATGTGCTGAAGAGAAACATCCTGTTAGTTACGTTTCTTCTACTCTCTCCATAGGTGAATAGGAACAGGGTACTCAGAACACACAGTCCTATTGTATGGCTGGCTGCAGCACTTCTTAGCTTTGCACGTTGTAAGAAGTTTCGGGTCATTTGCCAGAACAAGTTGTCTGTTCTGCCAAGGGGATTTGGACATAAATGATTGAAGTGGACAGGACCTTGACCACACAGGGCAAGCGCCGTGCTTCCAAGCAGAATATGCCAGTGAGTGGTCTTGCTACAGACTCCTGAATCTGCAGAAGGGTCTGCATGTCTGTCCCAACCACGTACTAATACTTTGGAGTTCACTTAATCTGCAGGATACTTGTTCTCCTTAAGACTGTATTATTGGTCAATGTTGTTGCCATTAAGAGTCTTGTCTTCCATCGTAGTGCTCTTGTGCCTAAAGCTTGAAAGCAATATTAAGGTGTACACTATTGAAACCAGATGCTTTTGGTCTATTTGTAGAGCATGAGTAGCATGGCAAGTTCATAGTTTAATTATTTCTTGCACTACCCTCTGGGAGGGAATGCCCAAATGGATTTCTTATGATCCAGAATTGTTCCCAGGGTCTGTTTCTACCAAGCAAAGACTAGGTCAGATCAAAGTGGCAAATATTGTAGGAGTATCACCTCTGTGGTTCATTGCAGACTTATGCAAAGTGACTGAAGGTGTATTTGAGGAGTACGTTAGTCCTGTTAAGTATACCTATAAATAAAATTTCTTTATTTATAAACTTTCTTAATTTATCTGGATGGCTTTGACCTTTCTGCTGCTTATTGTTGCAAGGTCTGTTTTCTGTCTGGAAATCTGAGTGAGGGACATCTTTGAGAAGGGGGCATTGTTTGTATTTTGAGCAGCAGAAAAAAAATGTGTTCATCATCTTGGAAGGGCTCTCACCTGCTTCAAATCCTTAGGACCTTTCTTTCAGATGCCTTAATTTCTATTTCACTTTGTTCTTTTTTCTGTCAGTCATGCTAAAACACATCCTAGATCCTGTATTGCTTTGGAATTGGCTCGTTGTAGAAGGGTTGTCTCCTCTAGAACTAAAAGTGAATGGAATCACCAAAGTCTCTCCTGGTGAAAGTTGCTGAGCATCTGGAGGATGGTATCTTTTGTAGTTTCTGTGGTTGTGCAAACAGTGCTTATATGCCATTGTGAAACAGAAAATGTTGCTGTGTTTTTGGGTAAAATAAGGGAGTGATAACTTTGAACTCCCTACTTTAGGGTATGATTCCCTACACTCCTGCTTTAAATGAATTTCAGAAGTTGGGTACATTCTCTATCCAGATATGTCCTGTTTAGTTCTGAGTAAACCATTTGTGAGTGAGGCTTGGTTATCCTTTTGAAGGGAAGGGTATAATAAAAAAGTTAATCAGCCATCACCAGTGAAATTATTTCAGGCTCCATTCTTCATTGACGTAGATGAGTTATGCCCATAGTAAGCCTCAGTAGACAGGAATACTGATTCTTCTGCTTCAGGGCTAAAACCAGTGCCAAATTTAGAACTAGACTTACTCGAATGGGGGGGATAGATTGGTGTCACATCTTTTGATTCTAGTGCCTTCCTTACAGTGTCTAGTTAGAGCCTGTTTTGGGAATGTGATATTACTTCAAGTCTTACTCTGCCTCACCACTTGTAGACTCCAGCTCCTTCTCCCTTTCCCTCTTCTGGTTTGTCAACCATTGCCTCTTTGTGGGGCTATAATTCATTTTTAGCCAGTTTCAATATAAATACTTCTCTCATCTCAGTCTTGCCCTTTCTGTCATGATAATGTTAACCATGAGGAGCTGGACTGTAACTTTGTCCATCTGATGTTAGCAATCAGCATCACATCTTCATGTGCAAGTGTGATCTGTGTGCTCTGCAAAGTCCCACTGGTCTTTTTTCATGACTCCTCCTTTCATGCATGGGCCTGTTTGTTCTTCCTCTTCTGACCACTTTTAACATCACCAGCTTTACCACCTTTCTTATTCCCACTCTTCAGAATCCATCTTAGTTCTAACTTAAGCTTTTCCAATTGTTCTATGTCTGAATATTAGCCCACATAGTTCTGGGGCTATGCTGTAGCAGTGGCTATACTATAACAAGATTTATATCTGTCCTTTGACAAAAATCATGCATCTTGTCATTGTTTATCTTGTTCAAGGCACAGGCTACAGAGTTATAAAGGAGTTCTTTCTGCCTCTATGCTTAAGAGAAAAGATATCTTAAAAATAAAAATAAAAAAAAGTGTGAGCTCCATGAGACCAGATCAAGAGAAAGGACAGACCAGATTATTTTGGTCTGGTGCGATAGAGGCAGGTAGGGAAGGGGGGTGTTGTATACAACAGAACAGCTGTGTGAAGCCTCCCGAATTGGTACTCAAGTCATTTCTGATACCTCACTGGCTCATTTAGCAAGTCTGTTTATCATGCTGTAGTGAGGTGTGTGGAGGCTGTAGAGCTCCCAAAGCTCTGCTATACTAAACGGCTGTGTCCTGCTGCTGCTCTTTGGCTTTAGAGTTTTATAACCTCATTAGGAGATGTAATTGATCTGCTGGTATGCTGGTTATGGCTAGCAGTATTGCTGGACCTTGTTTTACTCCAAACAGTGTTCAGAACGGTGGACAATTCATGCACTACATTAGACTATTTTTCATTAACTTGCAAGTCTCTCTCTCATTTCCAGTTGCCATCTTCTAAATGGATTCCAGTGAGTTTTCAGGATCTTTGGACCCCCTGTCCTTGCCTGACAAACCACTTATTGGTGATCTCCCTGCTGACATGGAGTTTGGAGAAGATCTCCTGGGTTCCCAAACATCATCTACCCAGGAAGCTTCGGTTCTTCAGCCCCCTGACTGGGATCAATCCAAGCAGATGACTGCAGATGGGGACTTGAACGTTCTAGTGAAAGCAGAAAGCCCGTCTGAACTAAACAAATCAAATGACCTTGTTCTAGACAAACCTACTGTCTTGCATATGCTGGAGAAACCTGATGTCTTAGATGACTTGAGTAAAACTGCCAGCTTGGTGGAGCTAGATAAATCAAAGGGTCTGGATGGGCTGTATAAGGCACATCCTTCCCAGCATGTGGAGGTTGGACTGGCAGACTCCTCTGCTCTCTCTAGAGAAGCCCTTGTTCCAGAAACGTGGAAAGAAGGGGAAGATGCACCAAAAAATTATTCTGGGGACCTAAAAGATGGTGCTGTTGCTATTCCTATTCCTGCACTGCCTGATGACAATGCCCCAGAATTGCTTCAGCAGGCCGTTCCTGACTCCAGGGACCTCAGCAGGGCCCCAGCCCTGGAAGAAATTGCAGCACAATCCTCAAGTCCACCAGTGCCCCCCCCCCAGTTCAGTCTTAAACAGACAAAGAAGACAAGGTTGAAGGCACCAAGGAGAAGCTCACCCATGCAGAGGGAAGGGCTGGCAGGGGAAGCAGAGGTGGAACTGAGCCTGGACAATAGTACTGCAGCTTTGCCTGCTGAGCCCCCGGAGGAAAACCAGACAGAGGAAGGGGATGATAGTGAGAACAACTCACTTAAAGAATGTAGTGTAGCAAAAGCACAAGAAGCCTCACCACCAACAGGTATGTTATCTCTGCAGAACTTGATCTCCTTTTGCTCAGGAGGTCATCCTGCTGCACATTGCTGAAGCTGGAGTCTTTTTTGCACGCCATCTTTTCCCATCGTTCACTGCTATGGAAATTGTCAGTGCTGCTGATGGGCTAGATTTGGAGACAGCATCTTGCTTACAGGCAATAATGCTCTGAAAGCTGCTTCCTTGGTGTACACAAGTTCTTCCTTTGGCTTTCATAGCTTTAACTTTGATTTTCAATGTTTACGTCAGCTAGGAGCTTCCCTGATAAAGCTGCAGGTGCTTTATCAGCTTAGCTCACATTCTTCATCACTAGAGTCTTTGCTGGGAGTGAGGGTCACCAGGAGGTGTTTCAGATATGCAAAGTCCCTCTTCCCAGGCTGGCCACCCTTAGGACATGCTCAGTCTTGGTCAGAAGCAATTGGAGGCATGCCTCCTCCATGCAGGGAGCTCTACTCCTTGCAGGACTCATCCCAAGCTGAGTGTTTGGATGCCTAACTACAGGTGGTGGATTTTGGAGCTTTCCTGTGTCTGATCACCATCAGAACTCTGCTTGTTAGGACTGTCTGAGGCTTCATGTGCAGACTGACCCAAAAGGTGGCTGCATTTGAAGAACATTTGTCCTCTTCTGTGAGGGAAAAGCAAGGTGTTAAATGCAAGCTTTTTCTATGCTTCTGTTCCAGGAGAAGGCCTGTCTGGGAAGGGAAGCGAGCTGCCAGCTGAGAAGGTGAGGAGAATGAAGTCAAGTACGTATGCTGCAGGACCATAGCGGGTGGCTGGATGTTGTCAAACTGTGTAAGGGACACTGACTGTCTTGTCATCCCTCTGGGAAGAAGTTTGCATGTCTCCTGTGACCAAATGATCCCTGTGCACTGCCACTGTGCTGTAATGTGGCTTCAGTGTGTCCCTGCTACTGCCAGCTGGAATGTAATTTTCATAAACCTACTTCACCTCTCCCTTATCTTGCCAAGTCTGGTCAGGTATTCATAGAGTGTTATCCATTTTCAGCCTGGTTATTGGGAAAGCAAATTCCACAGGTTAAACTCCACCATTAGGTGGGGTATTTATCCATGGTTAACCTAAGTATTTTCTGAATGTCTTCTAGGAACAGAAAAGAAGTGAACGAGCCAGAAGATCAGAAACTGCCAGGCCTGAAACTGTGAACTCCTCTGAGAGCAGTGAGTATCTAGGGCTTGCCAATGCCTGTTTTCAGCCAGAGAGCAGGTCCCACGCCTGTTGTGGACAGGTGGTTCATGGACCAAGTGTGGAGGGAACTCTGGAGCTTCTGTGCAGACTTTCCTTTTACACAGGACAGGTCCCTTCACTCTGAGTCTTCATCCTTGGGTATTTGCCTTGCTTTCTCAGGGCACTTAGGTTAAAGGGCAGATTGTAGTATTTTTACAGTGATGTGTGGAGACTAGGTAATAGGTAATAACTAATAGGATGAGCCTTGGGGGCTGTTCAGAAGAAATCCATCTTCCACATCTTCAGTGAGAAGCTTTCTTCCGATGTCTCTATGGCAGCAGGCTGTCTGAAGGAAGGTTGCATTTGGGGATTTTCTTGCAGAGCTACGTGAAGTCTCTGTTCTTTGAGATACTGAGTGTCTTTTTGCCATTCCCTAGTATTTGTGTGTTGCTCCTTCATTGCCTGCCTGTGCTGGAGGCCCATGATTCAGTTTGTACCTTGAAAGTCTACTGGTTTGTGGAGGGCTGTCTGCTGTAAATGTCCACGCTTTGGGCTTCTGCTCAACCTTGGCAAATTGTGACTTCCTAGAGAGGAATTGCACTTGAGCTCAGTTTTCATGAAGACCTCTTGACTCATCTGCAATTCCAACAGAATATCTTTTGAGGGTCCCTTTATCATTCCACACAGAGAGGTACAAAGCATGTAAAGGGACTTCAGAAAGGTGACCCCAGAAAGCCCCAGCCTATGTCTCAAGGCAGAGGTTTTTGTCTCTGTTCCTAATGAGAGATTCCTGTGCATCTTTCTGTGTTGCTTTGCAGTTCCGGTCTCTGATGAAGACTCCGATGCAATGGTGGATGATCCCAACGACGAGGATTTTGTTCCTTTTCGTACCCGACGCTCAACTCGTATGTCCTTACGCACCCAGATGGCTCAGCGAGCTGCCCGCTCTACTGTCACCAAGATGACCTGTGCCAACTGCCGGACCCCGCTGCAGAAGGGCCAGACAGCTTACCAGCGTAAAGGGCTCCCTCAGCTCTTCTGCTCCAGCTCCTGTCTCACTACCTTCTCAAAAAAACCACCTGGCAAGAAGATATGCACCTTCTGTAAAAAGTGTGTGTTCATTCCCTTGTCCTTAATGCTCCCGTGCTTGTGCTTGTGACCCCATTCACCTACCCCACAGCCCTATCTGCTAGTTGCCGTCCCTCTGATCCTTATGCATCCAGTTCACCTACGTTACTCCTGCCCACTGCCAGCTGCTGCCTCATGTCTTCCTTCACACGGCACATATCCCATGCTCCCTACGCCCCCTTCACATTATTGCCTTTCCCTGCCTGTCCCCAGGCTCAATGCCCTGTATCACAGCCTCCTCTCAAAACAGCCTCCCACACGCTCCATCTTCGGGCACCACCCCTCTGGGCCAGGACAGAAGCTGCCCGATACAGTTCTTTCCACCCTTTTGAGACAACAGAAAGTCCTGTGCATTGCAGTGTGCCATCCTGTCTCTTTGTGGCAGGACTGGTATGTCCTTGCACTAACACACCCCCTCCTGATCCCCAGGGAGATCTGGAACACCAAGGACTCTGTGGTTGCCCAGATTGGTTCAGGTGGCTCTTTCCATGAGTTCTGCACCTCTGTCTGCCTTTCACTCTATGAGGCCCAGCAGCACAGACCCGCTCCTCAGTCCGCAGACTCCTCGGACACCAGCCGCTGCAGCGTCTGCCACAAACCCGGCGAGGTAACCAAATCCTTTGTCCTTCCTGTGTCCTGGATGAGGTGCTTGTGACTTGTAGCACTTGGTCCTGCCTGGGACCGTTGCATGGTGTTTGCCAGGTTCTCTCACAGTGTGAGGCCTCAGCCCCTGAGCTGGCCTGGGCTTACTCCCGAGTCCTGTCTTGTGAACCAGCCCTTATTCCAGCAGAAATAAAAAGGCTTCTGCCTCTTCCCTACCTGAAACTCATTGCTTCTTGCCACTCTACTCTCCCAATTGCTCTACTGACTGTTGTCAAGGGAGGCCAGCCTGAGTCCCCACCAGCTTCCAGTATGGCACTTGCCCGAGTTTTATTGTAACAGCCTGTTATCCTAAGGGCCACAGTAGTAGTGATGCACACAGGTTGGAAGAATGACAGCAATGATGTCTCTGCAGATCCAGCATGAAGTCAGCAATGGAAACATTGTTCACCGCATCTGCAGTGATGCCTGCTTTACCAAGTTCCGGGCCACCAAGGGACTGAAAACCAACTGCTGTGACAACTGTGGACTTTACATCTACAACAAGGGCTTGCCCCTGGAGTACCTCTTCCATGAAGGCCAGCAAAAACGCTTCTGCAACTCTGCCTGCCTCAACATTTACAAGAAGGTCTGTGGAGTCAGCTGCCTGGGGTGGGGGATCTGTATGGGCACGCAGCCACTTTGCTCCGTGTGGCACAGGGCACTTTTTGCAGTAGCAGGTGACTTGAATCACCTTGAATTTTATTGCTGACAAAACATTTAAGAGATTGTTGTGGAGAAATTTTGAAACAGGCAAACAGAATTTATTAATTCTGAATGGGGCCCATCTTGGACCTGAGCATGGATCAGGCACTCAGCTGTACTGCAGCAACACTGGCATATGCAGCTGGTGTGGGCTTCTTTTGGATGTCTCCCCAAAGTTTGGCTGGATATGTTCCCCTGTGGCCTGAACAAGCTTCACTTAAATATCTTGATGGGATTGCCAAGCTCTGTATTCCTGCCAAGGTACCCTTGAAATGAGAAGGTGAAGTGCTGATGGCAGCCTTTTTTTGCTACCACCACCTGAACCTGTGAACTATAAGGTGGAGTCTGGCATCAGGTGTTTCCTACAGGAGAGCTGCCTGTGGTGATACAGTAGTGGGGTGGAGTATGAGGGTTGGACCTCACCAGCTGTGATTGTCTCCCTGGCATCTCTGTTCTGCTCTTTTTGCAGAAGAACACTCGGGTCTACCCATGCATGTGGTGCAAGACACTGTGCAAGAACTTTGACATGCTGCCCAATGTGGATCGCAATGGCAAGATGGGCCTGTTCTGCTCCATTTGCTGCACTACCTCCCACAAAGTGAAGCAGTCAGGCTTGGTTGGTAAGGAGACCTATGTACAAGGAATCAATCACCTCTCCACTCTTAACTCCTTCCTTGGTTCTGTTTATTGCTTGTGGATAAGACTGAAAAGAAGTATTGTTGCTTGCCTGGGGAGGAGTCCAGTGAGGCGAGTGGAAGGCAGTTTGAAGAGGGAGGAACCCTTGCAGCATGTAGATCTCTTAATGCTGAGTAGTGTACACTGCTGTCCTTGAGAATACAGGAAGCTGTTGTAGTGCTGTACTGTCTTGGCATTGCCCTTTCCATTACACAGAGTACGATACCCAGGAATGGGTATGATCTCTGGTGCAAGTATTGCAACCTGTTTTGTCCAAATTGCTGTAGAGCCAGGATGACTTCCTCAAACCCCTTTGCTCTCCATCCACGTATAACGCTTCTGTCCTAGCAGAATCTGGTTCTCTTAGTTTCTTGGTGTTCTTGTCCATTGCTTTTTGATAATAGCTTGACAAACTGAGGATGAATGAGTAGTTTGCATGCTATCCTCAGAATCCAGTCCCATGTCTTGTGCTGCTGCCCTCACCAATTCCTCTGTTTCATCAGGTCCCCCTAGACCCTGCAGTTTCTGCAGAAAGAGTTTATCTGAACCCTGCTATTACAACAAGACAGACCGGGTTGTCTACCAGTTCTGCAGCCCCAGCTGCTGGACCAAATTCCAGGTACTGAAATATCCTACATGCTAGGCTGGGCCATAGACCTCATGCCTCCTTCCACACTCAACGGAGGTTCCACCTTCCTCAAGCTCCCCAGAGAAGGTCTATAAGAAAGTCTCTGCTGGAGCACAAGAGTTGCAGTGACTGCAGCTGCCAATAACTCAGTCTTGGCTCTGTCTCCCCCTTCCTTCATTGGCATAAAGTGGGCTGTAAGTCACTCCTGTCCATCAGGTTATGCCCAGTGGTAGTGCAGTGCAGAGCTGTGATGAATGAGTGGTTTGGGATGTAGCAGTCTTATGAGGGCACAAGTAAGCTAGCAAAGCACAATGGGCACCTGCTAGTGGGGTGGAAAGGGGCAGAGCTGCCTTCTTATTCAGGAGTCCTCAAGGAACATAAGTCTTGTGTTGTCTATAAATTTACCATCACGCCAGGGTATGTCATGTTTAGTTGTCCTCAAAGGCTTGACTGGTTTTTAATCTGATGTTAAGATTCAGCATACATGAAATGTATGCAATTGAAAGAATATTAGTTTTGTACAGTTGTCAAAGAAAAAAGCAGAAGCCAGGAAGACCTGGGAAACTTAGGCCAGGACATGCCTTGGGCAACTGAGAACTTAGAGAACCTAGAGGTAGAGAGTTAGTTGCTGACACTTGCAGCATTTGGGTTTGGGGTTTGTTTTTTCTCTTGTGGTTTTTGTGTTGAGGGTTTTTTGAATGGGTTGACGTTTTCTTTTAATTAATAAATCCTTGAAGCAGTCCTTAACTGAGATCACAAATGGTGTTGATAGAATAGCTGCAGAGTTTTTACAGTTACAGACTTCATAAGACTTGAATCACAGAATAGTTCTGAGTTGGAAGGGACCTTTAAATGTCTTCTAGTCCAACTCCCTTGCAGTGACCACAGACATCTTCAACTAGATCAGGTTGTGCAGAGCCCTTTCCAGCCTGACCATGAGTGTTTCCAGCAGTGAGGCTTCTTCCACCTCTCTGGGCAACCTGTTCCAGTGTTTCACTACATTCATTGTAAAAAATATCTTCTTTAATCTAATATAAATCTCCCCTCTTTTAGTTTAAAACCATTACCCCTTGTCCTATCAACAGGCCCTACTAAAAAGTTTGTCCCCATCTTTCTTATAGGCCCTTTTTAAGTATTGAAAGGCTGTACTAAGGTCCTCCCAGAGCCTTCTCTTCTCCTGGCTGAATAACCCTAACTCTCTCAGCCTTTCTTCACAGGAGAGGTGTTCCAGTCCTCTGATCATTTTTGTGACTCTTCTCTGGACCCGCTTAAACAGGTCCATGCCTTTCTTGTGCTGAGGACTCCAGAGCTGGACATAGTACTTCAGGTGAGGTCTCACCAGAGTGAGGTAGAGGGGCAGAATCACCTCCCTCAACCTGCTGGCCATGCTTCTTTTGATGCAGCCAGGGGTACAGTTGACCTTTAAGGTTGTGAGCACACATTGTCAGCTTATGTCCAGTTTTTCATCTACCAGTACCCCCAAGTCCTTCTCCACAGGACTGCTCTCAATCCCATTATCCTCCAGCCCATACTGATACCAGGGGTTCCCTTGACCCAGGTGCAGGATTTAGCCCTTGGCCTTGTTGAACTTCATGAGATTCACATGAGCCCACTTCTCAAGCTTGTCTAGGTCCCTCTGGAGGGCATCCTGTCCTTCAGGTGTGTCAACTGCACCACTCAGTTTGGTGTAGTCTGCAAATTTGCTGAATGTGCAGTCAATCCCACTGTCTGTGTCATTGATGAAGATATTAAATGGCACTGGTACCAGTATGGACCCCTGAGGGGTGCCACTTGTCAGCGATCTCCATCTGTTCATCGAGCTGTTGACCACTACTCTCTGGATGAAACCATCCAACCAATTCTTCATCCACCAAGCAGTCCATCTATCAAGTCTACATCTCACCATTTTGGAGAGAAGGATGTGGGGGGACCATGTCAAAAGCCTTACAGAAAGCGGGATAGATGACATCTATAGCTCTTCCCTTGTCCAGTGATGTAGTCACTCCATCACAGAAGGCCCCTAGGTTGGTCAGGCAGGACTTGCCCTTTATGAAGTCCAGCTGGCTGTCTCCAGTCTCTTCCCCGTCCTCCATGTGCCTTAGCATAGCTGCTAGAAGGATTTGTTCCATGATCTTCCCAGGCACAGAGGTGAGGCTGACAGGTCTGTAGTTCCCAGGATTGTCTTTCTACCCATTTTAAAAATAAATGCAATGTTTCTGTTTTTCCAGTCACCAGGAACTTCACCTAAATCACCTAACTTGAATTATTCCAATTTAAAATCAGCATTGTAACGTATGAGTAAACCCAAGCATAACCCAGATTAGGAACTTTGTTGCTGGCAGATCTCAGAACACACTTGTCAAAAAAAAACCACTGAAGACAGTGTTTCAAGACGTCTTCTTGGGGATCAGTATTAAGCCAAGGAGTTCAACATCATCAGTCATCTGGCAATAAAGTCAAAGTAAGCGTGGTAAAATTTTGCAGATGAAACAAAGTGGTGAAGTGGGAACTCATGCTGAGGTCAGGGCAGTCATAGAAAGCGAAGCAATTGGATTGTTTGACAAGACTTGGTTCCTCCTAATTTGTGCTTAAAGTTCAGTTCAAGATCCTATATCAGCCTTAGTCAAGTAGTGTGGGGATGAAAGTCCTGGCAAAGTAAGGATTTTGATAAAGCCCTGGAATTACAGCAGATAAGCTGTTCAGTATGACATCTCAGTTTACAGCTGCAGAGGGAAGAATTAATTAAGTTATTGCAAGTACAAGCAGAGGAGCAGGGAGTTAATGTTGGGGGGCTAGGGAACAAAAGAGCTACCAAGAATGTTGCAGAGATAAGAAGGATGTTCATCTGATGTCCGCTTTATTGTCAATGTTGAAATAGAACTGGAAGCATGCTGGAAAATAAAACACAAAACCAACAGAAAAATTACCTCAGGGCTTGAAAAATGCATGTACTGATGCACTTGCAGAGTACTTTATCTGATGTTATCAGAAAGAAAATCAGGAAGATGACTTTATTATTAATAAATATGTCCTTGTGGACAAGAGACCAAGTGCACAATGGTTGTTTAGTCTAGCAGAGGAAGGGGGGATGAGAACAGCTGCTTGAATTCTGAAGATGCTGTACCTTGAAAGTAGAAACCAGGCACCTTTGCTTTGATTTATTTTTTTTTTGAGAAATTCTAGAAGAGGTAGCAGAGCCCCCATCTCTTAATGTTTTCAAATCCAGAGGGGTGGCAGCTTGAAAGTTTGCCCTCCTGAGAAGAGCTAGACTCAATACACTGGAATCAAAGTGAAATTGCTCAAGAACCTGCTCTCCAGGATCTTGAGACGTGATCTGATGGACTCATTGCGAGTCACTGACAGTGGCACCAAGTGCAGGTCCAAGCAGGGCAGATGGGCTGCTGTGGATGGTGGAGGAGGTGGTATCAGTGCAAAGCAGGTGTTGGCTGCTCTCTGTGTGCCTGTCCCTCCATGAGCTGTCTCTTGTCTCCTGCAGCGCACCAGCCCAGAAGGTGGAATACACCTCAACTGCCATTACTGCCACAATCTTTTCAGCGGGAAGCCAGAGATCCTAGACTGGCAGGTGAGCACTTCCCCCAGGGGGATATTGAGGCAAAGGCCAGCACTGGTGAGGACTACAAGGCTTCTTCCTCTCCCTGCTCAGAGCAGAGCTCCTTCTGCACCAGTGCTCTAAATGCCTCAGCTGCAGAGATGTGTCTGGCCACCACGCACTGAGTGCTGTGCTTCTGATGTTCAGCAGAATGAGAGAAGGACAGGAGGAGAACACTTCTGCCAAAGCCCATGCCAGGATTACTGGGGACTTGGCTCAGCCCCATAGTCATGCTCTTGCTTCCCTGAGAAGTGTGGGGACCTCTTCCCAGCCTTGCTGACCTGGTGACGGTCTCTTTGGCAGGACAAGGTCTATCAGTTCTGCTGCAAGGACTGCTGTGAGGACTTTAAGCGGCTGCGTGGGGTGGTGTCTCAGTGTGAGCACTGCAAGCAGGAGAAGCTGCTGCATGAGAAGATCCGCTTCTCTGGAGTGGAGAAGAACTTCTGCAGCGAAGGTACTTGGGGAAGGCATGGGAGAGGCAGAGTCCCTTTGCCGGCCCATGCTGAGGGAGGAGAAGAGAGCATGGAGAGGAACAGAGGGGAGATTGTCTTAGCCAGGCCCTGGGGCGAGAGCCTTGCCATGCAGTGAAGGGAGGACTGTCGTGGGGATGGCTTGCTGTCCAGCCAGGCCCTAGGGCAAGATCTTTACCATTCATTGTGTCCTTGGGGAGGGCCTTCTCACAGCTTTTCTCTCTCTGGGGGCTGGGGAGACAGCAGGTGGCAGCTCCGCTCCTCCTGTCATCATGTACTTCTACGCTCTTGCGTCTGGGCTGGCCTGACCTGGCTTTGCCCTGCCTGCTGGGTTCCTGCACACAGGAGGTTGGAGTCAGACTCTTCCTAGAAGCATGGAGGTGAGAGATGGCAAGTCCCCATGAGGTCCCATCTTATCCCAGCCCCAGGGGCCAGTGCTGGATTGTTCCATACAGTGTGTTGCGTGTGCTCTGTTGTCTCCGCAGACCTGGATTCTGGTTGTGTTTGGGTCAGGGAGGCCCCCCAGTTCATCCTGGGAAGGTTTCACTCCTATTGTTTCTCCGCAGGGTGTGTGCTTCTTTACAAACAGGATTTCACCAAGAACCTGGGCCTGTGCTGCATCACCTGCACCTACTGTTCTCAGACCTGCCAGCGGGCGGTCACCGAGCAGCTGGAGGGCAGCACCTGGGACTTCTGTAGTGAAGACTGCAAAAGCAAATACTTGCTCTGGTACTTCAAGGTCAGTATTGGCACTGGCAGCTTGTGCTAAGTGCTGTGGTGGGCACAGCACCCAGATAAGTGGGCATTGCACTGAGGAAGTTCACACTGCTGGAGTCTGGCTGGCACTGCTGCGGAGAACCTGGCACTGCTGGAGTCCTGCCTGGCAATGATGGGACACTGCTACGGGGAAGCTCATGTAGCTGGAGTCCCCAGCTGATCCTGCCAGAGCACTGCACTGAGGAAGCTCACAGTGCTGGATCCGTGGCTAGTGCTGCTGTGAGAAGTTTGCACCGCTGGAGTCCCTGGCTGTCACTGGCAGGGCACTGCTGTGGGGAAGCTCACAGCACCTTGCCATGTGCACCTTTCACTGGAGAGTTGTGTTGCACTCGGAGGGTGTGTGGTTAGTTACTCGTTGTTTCTCTCCTGCTGATGTGGGCTTTAGGCAGCTCGGTGCCATGCCTGCAAGCGTCAGGGGAAGCTGCTGGAAACCATCCACTGGCGAGGGCAAATCAAACACTTCTGCAACCAGCAGTGTCTGCTGCGATTTTACAATCAACAGAACCAGCCCAACCTGGACACACAGAAGGGGCCCGAGAGCCTGCTGAACAGTGAGTAGGAGGGAGGGAGGGGACCTGCATAGCTCAGTCTGAGAGACACAGGGAAGACTGAACAGCGAGGGGTGGAAGCTTCCTGCCTGGGACTGGATGAGATGCTAGGGAACAATCCTGCACTGGCCCTTGGGATGAAAGGAGGGAGTGGGACCTAATGGGGCTTCTCCATCTCTAACATCTATGGTTCTATGACACACAGGGCCCAGACGGGAGGAGCCGGTGCCAGCGTGCTGCCTGTAGCTCACACTCTTAGCGAGGATACTCGGGCATTTAACATCCTCATGTTGCCAGCGGGAAGCTCGATTTACAGGGTTAGGGGACAGTGTGGTTTGGCTTGATAATCCACCTGCAGCCCCACACCACCTCTGAGCTCTGACCTTCTCGAATCTGTTAAGCTAATCAGGACTGGGACAGGTCAGTGCTTGGGTGGGAAACATTCAAGGAAAACATTCAAGGGTGCTGCAGGAGGTGGTGCTGGTAGTGCTATAGGTGGGCTCTCCTTAGCCAGAGTTATAAGTAGAATGATCTTGAGTGAGTACTGAGCCACTGAAGGCACTCTGTCTTGCGATCTTAGGTTGGAGTCCTATCATTTACCCAAAGATTGCTGCAGCTTTGGGGAGTTGCCAACCCCGTGTACCGGATAACCCCATTCTGCACCCATGGAGTTCCAGCTGGAGAGGAGATTTTTCGGTGCCTGATTTCATATCAACTTGAGCCAGTTGCTTATGGAAGATTGCAAAGTGCTTTGGGGTCCCTTAGGATGGAAAGTGCTTGTAGTGGCAGTGAGAAGACGTTGCTTGGCCCTTGGACACTCACATAGTCTCCTTCTGCTTGATCTTTCATAGGCCATGATCTTCTAAGTAATCTGTGTGATCTAGTTAAAATGCCTGCAGCTTTGGTGGGACATAAGCAGTCCCACAATCACACTGTTGATGCACTGCATCAAGCTTCAAAAGATAATGGCACTGCGGGCCCAGGGCTTTGCTGCACTCCTTGGGACTTCGTAAGTTGTAAACCCCTGACGAGGGTGTGCTAAGGAGAGGAAACCTAGACAGGGATCTTTCCACAAGAGACCTTGTCCTCCATCTCTAGACTCTCTGGTTCGTCTCCTTGCAGTAGCGGGCTAATTACAAGACAGGGGAAGCCCTGGTGTCAGTGCTGCTTGGACAGCAAAGCAGAGCTGCCCTGCCAGAAGCAGCAAGTTCCCCCAGACAGGGGAGTCCCACCTTGCCCTCCAAGAGCCACACTCCATAAAAGGCCAAGTGAGGCAACTGCTCAAGTGGCAGCACACTTGAGTGACCTGAACTGTTGGTTTCTGCTGACATGGGGGTGCCCAGGGGTAGTACACTTGATGAGGCATGGACTTTTGCTGCCCAGGAGAGGAAGAGGTGTTAAACTTGCTGTTTCATGTAACTGACCAAGTGATTCCACAGCCCTAGGCATGTTCTTCCTTTTGTCCTGTGCTTTCAAGGCATCTCATTTGGGAGGGATGAGTAACTGCTTTTGGGATACAGGCACAGTGAGCAAGCTCTGCCTGCAGAGAAAAGCATGTTTCACACCATTTGGCCATATTCTCCTTGGAGCAATGGACCACATGAGTAAGGAATGCCTTCCCCACCACCAACCACAGGAGTCTGAGCCCGCCCCTCCACAGTGTCTCTGGGGACTCCCAAGAACTTTGCTGTTCGGCATGCAGGGCATCATCCTTCACATGCCACAGCTGCCTCTCCATGCAACCTGTGAAGCAGGAGACTCTGAGGGTAGCCAAGGAAAAGCTTGTCAGCAGTTGGTGAGCACTCAGCTGAACACAAGCTTCAGGCTGCCCTAGCAGCTCCCATGCTTGGTGAGTGCTGCTGGTGGTACTGAGTCCCCTGTGTATTCTGGCATGCTCATCCCCTGCCAGTTGTGCAATAGCTGTGGACATCCTTGACCCAGGACTGTGGCATACTGCTCAGTTTGCAAGGGAAGGATGCTGGAGCCAGGGCTTGTCATGTGTTTACACAGAGAGCTTTCTAGCTCAGTGTGCTGTGCAGGGAATTTCAGGAGGAGCAGCTTGTCAGTGCATAGTGAGGAAGAGCTTCTGCCTGGTGCAGTTAGTGTCTCCTGTTGGCAACTCCCAAGAGACTACCTGGATTTCAGGCCCATCGTAGGCAGAGCTGCTGACTACTTGCTGCTTCTGTTGCTGCCAGTGGTTGCCTAAAACCATTCCTGTGTTGGCTGCTGCCAACCTGGTGATCCTGAAGGTGTTTGCTGACAATAAAACTGGCCATTCCTTTGCTGGGAACAGTCTGTGTAATGAGCGGTTGAAGATCTTCTGCCACAGAACTGCCAAAGACAGGGGATTCCCCAAAGGGGAACTGACTCTGCACAAGGCCATCCAGTTTGAGAGGACAGAGGGCTGGAAGTCACATTTAGTGCAGGCAGTGTCTTGACAGCTCCTTGCTGGTGCTGGGTTAGGAATAAAGTACAAGCTGCAGCTTTCCTGGAAGCCTGGACATGTAGCACATGTTGTTTTGTGGCAGGAGGATCTTGTTTCCCTTAGTCCTAAATCATTGGCCTGTGAGGCAATCAACTTCATTTTTGATTCTGCTGCAGCAGAAACTGCTTATATTCCATAGCTTGTCTTTTCTTATTCAAACCTTTGATGTCTCCCACCTAGACCTGCTGCCCATCCACTGCAGTCTGGTCAGGGAGAGTTCTTGGACCCATTGAGACCACTGCAGATCCTATGGCTGAATGCTCAGCAGCTGCAGGCTAGGGAGCTTCTTCCAACTGGAACACGCCTGTCCTCTTGTGGTGGTCAGCAAATGGACCTTGCAGGGCCTCCAATTGCTCAAGAGCTGTCCTGCATTTCCCTGGGACAGAGGAAATCTGCACAGTGCAAATGCCTGTGTGTTGCACCTTTGGGAGTCTGGGTCTTTCTGGAGATCCCACCTGTATGCAGGAGGTGTACTCTCTTTGGGTGCTGAGACCTGCTGCAGGTGTCTTGTTCATTCATGGCCCACAGTTAGTGCTATAGAAGGTAGTTCTTTTTCCCAGTCACATGGGTAACCAGGGCTCACAGGAGACTTGGACAAAGGTGATCTTACAGCTCATCAGCCGTTGAGATGGGTGCAGGTTCCCTGCAGAGCAAATGAGATGGAGTTGTCATCCAAACCAGGACAATGCTGTTACCGTCTGAGACTCGTGTCAGCCACATGTGCCTCTTACCTGCAAGTGATCCCTTCCTTAGAGAAACAGACATCATCCCTAGGGCTGGGGCAAAGCTGTCTCTCTGCTTTCCGGACTGTCTTGTAATGCTGCTACTAGCTCTGTCATCTTCTTCCTAGGGGTCTCAAAGCACTTTGCCAAGATATTTGTAGCAGGGAGATGGAGGCACAAGGAGGGGCCATGGCTAGGTACAGCAAGCCGTTAGAGCTGGGAATAGAGCCCTAGGTTCCTCTGTCTACAAGGGACTGGGATTTCTCCCAAATTGCTGTCATGGGGTGGACTGAGAAGGAGCACAAAATGATGTGGGAATGACTTGATTTTGGAGTTGTAATGTCTTCTGAGCTGCTAGACTGTGGAAACATAAATTGTTCATGGAGTGGCTAGGAACAGTTTCTGTGGAGCCTGTCCCTGTCCTCTGGCTGCTGCCACCTCCAGTCCCAGCAGTGGGACCTGTTACCCCAGGAGCTCTTGAACTTAGAGGCGTTGCTTTCTCTTACAGGTCAGACTTCAGAGCCAAAACCACCTGCCCCTTCCCCACAGAAGGCAGAGACTAACATGGTAAGGCCCCTTGGAGGTAGAAGTTCACAAGGTAGTGCAAAGGGGCTGTGACCAAAGAGAAGACAGATCTGCTATTGCTCAAGGAGATTTTATTCTTCCACAACCGATGCATTTTAAGATTTCTGGGTAGTGGAAGCTGAGAAGAGCTGCTCGGGAAGGCAGCATCAGTGTATCTCCCGCGAGGAGGAAGAGTAACCATTCCCCAGGAATTGATGACGGGCTCCAGAACGCCTGCCACCATGGCACTGGCTCCTCTTTGCACAGTGCTCTCCAGTGCCTGGGTATAGTCCCTGTCTCACCGTGTTCCCTGCTGCACTGTGGGCAGGAGCCACCAGTGCCAGACTCCCTGCTGGCTGCTGCAGAGATGCTGCACAGGCTTGCTGCCTGCCTTGCAGCTTGGCAGTCCTTAGGCCGGGTCTGACTCTGAGACTGTCTGCATGTGTGTGTGTCTGTGTGTCGGGGACTGCCACGCTCCAGGAGGTGCTTTGGGAGTCCCTCCAGTTGTACATGTGGTTGGGAAGAGGTGGTGCTGCCTTAGGTGGACAACAACATCCTGCTTTCTGCATTTCCTCAGCTGTTGGCAAAGACTTCCTCAGCCCAGATGTCTCCAGCTGCGCTGCCTCCCCCATCCCCTTCAGTCCCAGCCACCCCTCGGAAGAACAAAGCTGCCATGTGTAAACCACTGATGCAGAACCGGGGCATTTCCTGCAAGATAGAAATGAAGTCAAAAGGATGTCAGACAGGTAGGAAAACAAGACGTAACTGCAGGATTACAGGAGGATTTTGGAAAGGCAGGTGGCACATTTCTGCTCCAGACTAAATTGAAATCCAGCTTGAAATGCTGGGAGTTTGGCAGCCTGCTGAGGAGATGCAGGGCATATGCAGCAGAGCTGGAGGTAGGGAGCCCATTTCCATCAGCAGCAAAAGCAGAAACACAACACTGCAGCATTATTCCACCTCTTGTGGGACAACTCCTGTTGCTCTGGAGATCATCAGCTTGTCTGAGGGGCTATCTGCTGAGCAGGTTCTAACTGTAAATCCTGTTGAGCATGTGTGATGGTCTCCAGCCTATGCAGTGCAAGTAGACCTCCGCAGGGCCATGTAAGAGCAGGCCTTGCACCTCTGGCTAAGGCAAGCCTCTCTTATTGCGGGGCTGTTTGGCTTGTTGCTGCTCCAGCTCTGCCCCTGAGTCACAGGAGCTGGTGGCTGGAAGGGCTGTAGTGCTGTATAGCTCGGGGCATGGCAATGCACAGCAGGGCTGGGTGGAGGAGCTGCTGGGAGCAAGCTCACTGATGTACTTCTGCTCTTGTCAGAGGCTGACTGGAAGCCCCAAGTGATTGTGTTGCCAATTCCCGTCCCGATCTTCGTGCCTGTGCCTATGCATATGTACTGCCAGAAAGTACCTGTGCCTTTCTCCATGCCTGTCCCGGTAAGTGATACACACCACCCCCTCGTGTTCTCTTACTCTCTTGGTCCTGCCATGTTCCAGCCTCTGTGCTTCTCTGTCCTCTTCTTCCTCTGCTTTTACATCAGTCAGCTGAGTGTTAGCTTTCTGCCTGGTGTGCTTCTGTCAACAGGTGCCTGTGCCAATGTTCCTGCCCACCACACTGGAGAGCACAGATAAGATTGTGGAGACCATTGAGGAGCTGAAGGTGAAGATCCCCTCCAACCCTCTGGAGGCTGACATCCTGGCCATGGCCGAGATGATTGCAGAGGCTGAGGAACTGGACAAGGCCTCCTCGGACCTCTGTGGTAGGTTCTGTGATGGCTTAGTCGCTTGGATCTTGGGGGTTTGGAGCTAGAGCATCTACCTGGATTCCAGCTCTCCCAAAGCCTTTGAAAAGGGAGCAGGGAAGAGCAAATCCTCAGCTTCTGCTGAGGCAATACCACGAAGGAAGATCGGCAGCTGGGAGCAGCGTCTGCCACTGTCCCTTTTGGGGGGGTGCCAGTTTTGTGGCATATGTGTATCACTGCTTGTTTATTCAGGTCATTGTTCAGATTGTTACCTAAAGCAACTTCCCAGCCAGAAAACCAGCAGTCCTAACCTTGCAGGTCTTTTTATTTGGGAGCTGCATTCCTCAAGCCCCTGTTGCCGGGGAGAGGACAAATAACCCTGCTGTCCAGGGAAAACTGGACAGTGCAGATGTTGATGGGCTGCTCTGAGCACAGGACTCTGCTGCAGGGAGCCTGACTTCATTTTCCAGCTGTGACAGGGAAAACAGACAAAAGACTTTCTTGAAAGTTGGGTTTATGATCTACTTTTGCATTGCAGACCTGGTGAGTAACCAGAGTGCAGAGGGACTCCTGGAGGATTGTGATCTCTTTGGACCGGCACGGGACGATGTGTTGGCTATGGCTGTGAAGATGGCAAATGTCCTCGATGAACCGGGCCAGGACCTGGAGGCTGACTTCCCTAAGAGTAAGAGCTGGGTGAAGCACGCACGCAGGGCTGCTCATGCTGCAGCAGGTTCCTCCAGCAGCCCTTGGTTGACTGTTGCCAACAGCATTAAGAGCTGTGTGAACTTACCTTCTTATGCCCTCTGACTGACCAGATTGAGCCCAGGAACTGAGAGTCTTGCAGATGACTGCTTGCAACAGGGGTGAGAGACAACCACTTTTGAAGGAGTGTGTGTTTGTCTAGACTAACTGACCTGTTGTGAACACAGGTCTGTAGAGAAGAGAAAATGAGAAACTGATTTTAACAGCACAAAGAGCAGGGCAGTAGTGCTGGTGTGCTTCTGATGATGATGCCAGAGGATCCAGCAAGGTGAGGGTGAGACCTGAACAGGACATGACATCTTGGGAGATGGCAGAATTAATGAGTGTCCATTAGCGGGCAGAAAGTGGAAGAGGAGGCAGGGACTTGCAGGAGCACAGAAGTGCTGAGACAGGATGTTAGCAGCAAAGGACAAGAGAGTTGGGGTGCCTGTGCCAGGCTGTTCCCAGTACTGGCCTGGCACAAGGGGATGAGGAATGTTCCTCAAAGAAAAAGCTGTCAGAGGGGAGAATGTGGGGCTCTGGTTAGTCTGAGAAGGCTTAGCATCATCTGCCAGAGCTGTTTCCTTTGTTGGACTGTGGCTAAAAGTTTGGGCAGTGGTGGAGGGTGTGAAGTGTTTGGCTGCATGTTCCCTCTTATCTTGATGTAAAAACTAGGCCAAGACAGGGAACAGGATGAGAAGTCTCAGAGCCCTTCTCCGTGTTCCCTTTCAGACCCTCTAGATATCAACCCCAGTGTGGACTTCCTTTTTGACTGTGGGCTGGTAGGACCAGATGATGTGTCCACAGAGCAAGATCTGCCTCGTTCTGTCCGAAAGGTGAGCTCTCCATGGGTACCGCCTGTCTTAAAGTGGTTTGTATTTGGAGTGGGATCTACCATCTGGGATGCATCAGGTGAAGTGTGCCAGAGGCTTCCATGTGCTGGGGAAGTTGTACCCTCTCCCTTCAGGGCATGCCTGGCCTGTGGACCATTCCTTGAATGAAAAGACACCTGTCACTTCCGAGGAGCTTTGAATGCCACAGGTCATGTGAGAGCTGGCCTCTTTCATGATTGTGGACCTCCTAACCAATGGGCCATGTTATGTTGGCTATCATCAGAAAAATGCCTGCTGGCATGGCCGCAGGGGGAGGGAGCTGGCAGTCAGCAGGTCTGAGGGGTGGCAGGGACTCCTACATCTGTCCCCTGTAGGTGCCCAGTCTCACAGTACACCTCTCTGCAGGGGCAGAAGCGTCTGGTGCTCTCTGAAAGCTGTTCCCGGGACTCGATGAGCAGCCAGCCCAGCTGCACTGTGCTGAACTACTCATACGGTGTCAATGCCTGGAAGTCCTGGGTGCAAGCCAAGTATGCAGGAGGAGAGACCAGCAAGGGAGAGGAGCTGCGCTTTGGCCGTAAGTGTCCTGTCTGAGTGGGGTAGAGCGGCAGAAATCTCCCACAAGCTGGGCTTCAGCGTGTTGAGGTTCTCCTGGCCTTGCAGGCTACTGTCTAAGGCTGCTGTGCTTGTCTCCATAGCCAAGCCCATGAGGATCAAGGAAGATATCTTGGCCTGCACAGCAGCTGAGCTCAACTACGGTCTGGCCCAGTTTGTCAAGGAGATAACACGTCCCAATGGGGAGCGCTATGAACCAGACAGCATCTATTACCTCTGCCTTGGCATCCAGCAGGTGAGGGAGGGCTCGCTGCCCTCAGGTCCTCCACAGCCAGACCTCGGGGTTAGATCTGGTGAGAGGAGCTTGTACCCTTTATTCTGCTTTCTGGGGACCCAGAGAAGCTCACTGGACTCTCCTTCAGTGCCTCAACCCAAGAACAGCCACCCACCTGGTTTAGTTTTTCTTCCCAAGCCCAGCAGGGAGGGTGGCAGCTATTCCCCAGCCTTGCAACCTTCTTTCACAGGGCTGGGAGATCTCACCAAACTCAATCCCTTCTTCAGCACCAAGTCTGCTTTGTCATGCCCTGGGGTTTTCCTCACAGCTCACAAAAGTGTCTAGTTTCAGGAGTCTGTCCTACAGCTCTGGTTGTACAAGGAGGGGCTCTCTGGGGAGGGTTTGCGTTCAAAGTGCTGCCATGTCTCTCTTGACCATGTGTTCTGTCCTTTCTAGTACCTGCTCGAGAACAATCGTATGGTGAATATATTTACAGACCTTTACTACCTGACCTTTGTGCAGGAGCTGAACAAGTCCCTGAGCGGCTGGCAACCCACAATCTTACCAAATAGTATGTGTTTCCAGAATACCTTCAGTCACCACATGTACCTAGTGCTTCTAACCTTGGATCCTCTGATCTGATTGTGCTGCCCCCGCCTCAGCCCTCTTCTTGGCATAGGCAGCACGGTCCCGCTGTGTCTTGGGGTCATCCTGACCTATACTGACAGCAGAGCCAGCCTGATTCACACTTCAGCAGCTTCTGTTGTCCAGAGTCAGGGTAGCTGGGAGCATGGCTGCTTTGTGTCCTGGGACAGTTTGAATCTTTACAGTTATGTGTTCATCCTTTGGCAAAGAAGGCACATGGGCCCATACCTTTGTTTTCTCAGCACACGGGCAAGCCCTGCACACTGTGCTGAGTGGTGGCCAGGGTTGCTGTGCTGCTGCCTTGTGAGTGGAGTAATTTAGACCTCTGCAGAGGCTTTTCTTGATGCTGTGGTCTGGTCTGCCCTTCCCTGCTGTGTCTTGTCAGTGGTTAGTTCACAGATTCAGCTTCAACTCTACATACTGGCTGTCCCAGGTAGAGGCATTTGACTTCAGATGTGTGTATTTAGGCAGGAGCTGGCCATGTCTGTCCTGCCTGCTGCTTTTCCTTCATCTCATGCTGAGTGTGGTGGAGCACTCACCTGAAGTTCACTTTGTGGCCATTTATAGGGATGAACAGTTAGGATTCACTTGGGTTCTGGCCTGTGGTTTGGCTGTGCTCTGGGGTGGCTGATGGCTGAGCAGAGCCAGCATCTAGCTCTGCTGATGGCTCTGAAGAAGTAACCTTGTGGGAAAGGGGATGTTTTGAAGTGTCAGGCTTTTGCAGTGAGCTTGCCTGGGCACAGTGAAGGGATTGCCACAAGGCCACTGTTGATGTGAGCTGGTTTTTCATCTGTGCATTGCAGACACAGTTTTCTCCCGTGTTGAGGAGGAGCACCTCTGGGAGTGCAAGCAGCTGGGCGTTTACTCACCTTTCGTGCTCCTCAACACCCTCATGTTCTTCAACACCAAGTTCTTTGGGCTGCAAACAGCAGAGGAGCACATGCAGCTCTCCTTCACCAATGTGGTGCGCCAGTCTCGCAAGTGCACCACGGCCCGTGGTGTCACAAAGGTGGTGAGCATCCGCTACTACACTCCTGCCAAGCAGAAGAAAGGCAGAGGTAGGGTCTGACGGAGTATCTCTCTGTCCTTCCCCCTGCCTCCCCCACTGGGTCCCAGCTGTGATCCTGCTCTCTCCCCTTCTGCAGATGGGAGCTCTGGGAAGCGGAAGCGCGAGGAGGAAGCGCCGATGCTGGAGCAGCGGGAGAACAGGATGAACCCCCTCCGATGTCCAGTCAAGTTCTATGAGTTTTATCTCTCCAAATGGTGAGGCTTTCTCTGGAGAAGGGGCATGTGCCATTTTGGGGCCACTTCTCCATTTTGGTGTGACCCTGTGGAGTGGCTGCTGCTCTCTCAACATTTGTACTTGTTTGAAGCTTTGCCTGTGGTCTGCGCTGTTTGTATAGACCATGGTTGAGAGAATGCTTCTGTCCCCTGCCACTGCTTACTTCTCTCCAGACAGGCAGGAGTGTGCAGTGTGAGTCCTGGTTGGTTAGCAGGCTTGGTCCTGAGCGAGGAGCTGCAGACTCAGTTTGTGTCCTCATCCTGCTGAAGGATGAGAGGCTGTGACAAGCCTTGAGCCCCCCTGTAACCATGAGGGCAGGCCAGGCTTTCTGAGCTCCGTGAGCTGATGCCCCAGGGCTCACCTTCCTCTCTTTTTACAGTCCCGAGAGTCTGCGGAACCGCAATGATGTCTTCTACCTGCAGCCGGAACGGTCGTGCATCGCTGAGTCCCCCCTCTGGTACTCGGTCATCCCCATGGACCGCAGCATGCTGGAGAGCATGCTGAACCGCATCCTGGCCGTGAGAGAGATCTACGAGGAGCACAGTCGTCTCGGCGGCCTGGAGGATGACATGGACTAAGAGCGAGGTGCTGCCAGGCTGGCTGCGCTCCAGCCCTGGACACCTCATCTCCCTGCCTTCTGCTGCAGGGCAGAGGCCACGCAGTGTGGGGAGGGACAGTGCTGCAGCAGTGCTGTCCCTTCGTCATTACCGGATTTGAACATCCCATCCTGCTTCTTACAGGCCTCTTCTATGTATGTGGCCCCCGCACGCAGCCCTGCCGCCTGTCCCAGCTGCTGGGGGAGCCATCTTTCCTGGGGCAGTCCCCACAGAGCAGGGGTGGCTGAGCCCCCAAGGGCAACCTCCCTTGCCCAGCCCTGTCCCCCTCCTACCCCCAGCCCTGACACTACCCTCTACTGCCCCTGCCCCCGAGTAGGAATCACACAATATGGCAGAGCAATGTCTGGGACCAGCGGCCCTGAGGCTTTTAATTCCCCCTTCCTTTAGCATCCCCTCTCGAGGCTGCGGGTGGCATGATAGCTCTTCTTCTGGGGCAGGGTAGTGTTTTCAATCTAGTGGGGAAGGACCACTAGCAGCCTGAGAGCTGTTGGGTCAGGGGGAGGACTTTTTCCCAGGAGCGGGGGAGGTTTGGGCTGGATGCAGGGAACAGAGCAAGTCAGTGCTGAAACATGAGGGTATAGGCATTCCCCCATTTGCCATGGGGGTGCTTCCCTCATATGCAGCTGGGCTGCCTCACTCCATTTTGTCAATATTTTCTGAGTTGACAGAAAGCTGATGGAGATGAGTCTGTGCCAGTGCTGCCTCTCTCTCCCCACTGCCCCCCCATCGTGGCATAATCCTCCTCCCTGGTGCAAGGTGTTATCAGTGGGTCCCTCCACTCCAGCCTTGGGGAGCTGCTGGCAGAAGTGAAGGGCTTTGCCTGGTCTCTCCCCTCCCTCCCAAAGCAGCAGGATGCCAGTGCCCTGCCTGGGACAAGCCTGGCTCCATCTGTGCTGCTCCCTGCTGCCTCATGCCCCTCCTCATGTTCTGGTCGGTTTTCTTGAGCTGTACACAGGTCTTCTGTTGAGCCTGTATATATTGTTCTGGGCCCTGGCCCAGGGCCATCTGTTCTCTGTGTCCATGTGGAGAGTGAGCCACTCACCAGTCTTGTTGTAGTGCTGCCAGGGTGGTAGGACTAACCCTGTGTCTCTGAAAACCATTCATTTCAAATAAAGATGCAGAAAACAGCTCCTGCTTTTCCTCCCCCAGCAGGCCGGGCACTGCAGGAGAGCAGGGCTACTGTCCCACTGCGGCCGTGCACCTTGCTCCTGTCCAGCTCTGCCTGCCCCTGCTGCCTCCACTTCCTACCTTGTCTGGCCTCTGGTATGCTGCCAGCTCCAGCATGCTGGCATGGCCCCTGACCCCGTGATCAGTGGTGCCAGCCTGGCACACCCTGCCTGTCCCTCGCACAACCCCATCCAGTGTTTGGCTCTGCCCTGACCACACGGTGTGTCTGGGACAGACCCGTCAGAGTGATGCCGCAGCGCTCATGGGTGGAGCAGGAGCCGAGTGAGGTGCAGTGGGTGTTTATTTGTTTCCCCAGGGCTAACAGGCCTCTGCCCTAACCCAGCACTACTCTCAGCCCCACTGCTCCCAGGAGCACAGGGAGCAGTTGAGCTGTGTCCTGGGGCCATGCCAGTCTCTTGTGCTGGCCTTGAGGTCCATGCCATGAGCCTGGCAGGTCTCAGAGATGGAACCACAACTGTGGCTACCTCTGCATCATCCCTCCCTGACCCCTTTCTGATCTTTTGTTACTGT
>WTSP01021648.1:0-27153 GCA_025331215.1 Actenoides lindsayi | reverse complement strand
AAAAAAAAAGAAAAAAAAAAAAAAAGAAGGGGTAGAAATGTTTGTTGGGGGAGAAAATGCTCGAAAGAGGGGCCGACGACCACTCATTCCAAGGGGGGGGGGGGGGGGGGGGAGGGGTGTCTGCACCTTTTCAGAGGGAAAACGGAGAGGGGAAAGGGGAGGGGAAATAAAAAAGAGTCAGGATGCCAGAATGGACGTGGGGGGACCTCCCCCGTTCCTGTGTGAGAGGAGCTTTAGGTGTCTGGTGCAGCTATTAAACGTGCAATGTGTCAAGTAGCTTGTTTTACTTGCTACAGAGCTCATTTGTAATCCATTGTATAAGCTGTGTATTTACAAATGTAACACAACTATAACTTTTCATTATAATACAAAGGTTATTGCATGGTTCTGGGGAACTATATGCTTTTCCATTCTTTAATCAGGACTGCAGTTTTGATTCCAGTTAAGAGCAGCTAAAATACAATTGGTCTAATGTTACATAATGTATGGAACATGAATAATTCTTTCTGTTGGGTGGATAAAACCACTATTGGTTAGAAACTGATTTTTCTCATGCAGCTAATTTTTCTCTTATTTATGCCTTGAGGACTAACTTCTGGTTTTCTAGCTGTTAATGCACTGTTGACCTTAATAATGGTGCCTTATGCAAGTGACCTTCTCTTGTAGGGGGTCTTATACAGGGGTATGGGTGATGCATGCTTTATTAAGGCTCTCTTTTCACCTGGCATTGTACTGTATCAAATGTATAATATGAGGGGAGAAAAAAAGAAAAAAAAAAAAAGGTTACTTCCAGGGTCCTCCTTCACAAAAACAAATAGAGAGAAAAGTCGTTCATGTCAGTACAGTATTTGTTTAACTTAGACAATTTGACTGTGTTACAGTATAATGCATATGCCAATTGAATACCTGACCAGTTCTGCCACCTTGAGACTTTTTTTATATTGACCTTGCACAACAACTGTGTATATACACACCCCAACTGTACTTAATATGTCAAGTTTTCATACATATTAAAGATACAGAAGTATTAAAAGATGTATTTGCTTAAAAGGCACAAGTTTCACATCTATATATCTAGCTATCTGTTGGTCATACAGAAAGAAACTATATTACTTTTTTTTTTAAAAGTGGGCAGAAAAATAATTGTGTATGTATATTTGTGTGTACAGTCTGTGTATGTGTGTATATATATAGATAATATATAAATATTTTTTTTAAGAGGAAAAAAAATTAGAACACATAGCTAGAAAATGCCACAGCCCGTCAAAATAATTCCCTCTCCCCCCCCGCAATACGGTCATTAAGGAGACAAAGAAATGAAAGATAGAGTTAATTAAAATCTAGCATTTTTAGAGGCTTTACCTTTAGCATAATGGTGTGCTAAAGGCTTTGTTGGCATTCAGTCCTTCTCAGACTGCTGACTGTGTTTTGTAGTTGTTAGGTTGTCTGGAATAGCGTATCTGTGGCCATTTAAGAATGATATGAACCGAATATTGGCATGCTAAAAGAATATTAGCTGTGTGCAGATGAAGTACACTCTGGTTTTGGCCTTCCAGCTTACTGGAGGACCTGTGAGTGAGCTAGTCGTTGTGGTGGTTGAGCTCTAATTTTACATAGTTGAGCTAAAATAAAGACTGTTTTTTCCTAGAGTGTAGAAATAGTCTGTCCAAAAGCAGTATTTTTATTTTTTTTTACCTTTTTTTTTTGTTTGTTTTGTTTTGTTCTTAAACCAGCTCACTATGTCGATGCAATGAAACATGTGACCTGTTTCTTTTTCTATTTATTCTTGGTCTTGCTTATTATGCTAATATTTTGGTATATCTTCCTGGAAATGTGTGTAGATAAGTGGTTTAAAACAAAGTATATGCAAGTGATCTGGTTCTAAGGAACACACAGGCTTAAATCATTCTCATTTCATTTTTGGTTTAAATTGCCTGAAAATGCACTTTTTTTTTTTTTTTTGGTTTGTTTTCTTCTTCCCCCCCAAACAAACAAAATTTCCCAGAAAATGTATTTCTATTTAGGGTTGGGTTTTGTTGTGTTTTTAACTCCTTGTTTGCATTGTCCTTGGCTTAGCCATAATTTTTATAAACAAGAAAGTAAACAAAAGCAAAAACAAACAAACAAAACAAAACAAAAAAAGAACAACCCAACCCCAAACAAACAAAAAAAAATATTAAACTTGCACTGGCTTGTCTCAATTGTGAAATACCATCAGACTTGTGTGGATGGGGTGGGGCTGTGTGCCATATGTCAAATGCCTGTAATTTTCTTAATAAGCAAGTACATTTTGTTCAGGTGATAACTGAGCCTCAATCAAGCTGAAAAATAAAAAAAAAAAAAATAAAAAATAAAACACTTTTTCTTGAAATTTAAGAAGAAAAAAGTTTCTATTAGTGAAATTTCTTTTTTTGTTTTTGAAGCACCCTGTTATCTAAAGAATCTCTTTGTAAGATTTTTGTAAAAATTTTGTTTTACAAGATTTTATTTGAAATTGTTTTTTGCAAGATTGTTATATTTCTGTATGAATGTATTTTTTATTGGAATAACATAAAAAGAAATTCTTATCAGCATCATGTGTCTGGTTTCATCTTTCTCCTCTCTGCTGTCCTGCACCCCAGTTACTACGTCGATGCTTCCTTTGAGCCAGCTGGTTGCAGGTACAAACACCATTGGGTCAGGCCTCTTAGTGGGACACAAGCCCCGAGGAGAAAATAATTTTGGCAGTAGAAACAAAAAGTTCCTCAACGTCTGAAGAGCTCTTGTTGACTCATCTTTTGTCTCGGTGGAACGAAAACTTAACGCGATTGTTACTGCAAGACTGCACCTTTATTCCAAATGGTTTGTTCTGGAGAGGTGAAGTTCTGCGTGTGGGAAGGGAGATTCAGGGGGCAGTTCAAGGGAAGGAAATGGCTGGGCTGGAGACATTTACTGCAGAGCTTGGGCCTTGGACCTGCCTCGGGTGGGGAGAAGCAAACCCCAAACCTTGGAGGTGCGGTTGTGAGAAGGAATGGAGGGAAGGAACCCGGAGAGATCTTCCTGTCCCAGGTCCGTGGTAGTGCTGACCTGACCCACGTGCTGGTGGTGACCTCCAACCACGCAAACACAAGCCTCTGGGAACTGCCTTTCTGTCAGAGCAACGGCTCTTCAAAGCATGCCTGGCGTGTACGCTGGTTTGGGACACATATGCAGAACTTGTTTGCTGTTGCCTTGTGGCTTCTGCTACACTCATGCCGGTGTTAAAAATTCCTTTAAAGCATCAGTGAAACACGTTGGCTGAAATGGCGAAGTTTATGTGCCGAGAAACTGACTCTGAGCGTGTGAATTCAGCTCACAATAGTCGAATGTTTCGTGGCTTTCGATGAGAAACGGTCGCAAAATGATGCAGAAAAGCACTGAATCAATAAATGCGGATTGAGGCAGAAATAACGTGGAGGGGAGACCCTCGCCACCTACCTCAGGTTGCCCTGCAGCCAGCTAGTGAGTAGATAATATGCCTCCATAGAGCCAAGAAAGAAACAGCAACTTAAGCAGATTTGTCATCTGCAACACGAGGGGTACATTAAATTTTACCGCTGGTACAATATCTCACCCGATGAAACACAGATGTCTTCTGGGAAACAGTTGCAGTCGCAATAGATTGAAGGGGAGGTTACTGAGGTTTAGGGCTTGTGACATTTTGCCTCCTCATCTATACACAACCTGATTTCAAAGAGCTATTTTTCTGTAAAGAAATACGTTTGAAGACCTGAGCTTGACCTTGAAGGCTCTCCACCCAAAATGTTCGACGGGTGTGTAATGCAGAACAAGAATTGGCAACTTTTTGCCTGTTTATTGGGTGTGTGTCATCTAGGGCTGTGTCCTACTGTACTGGTTAAAAAAAAAAAAATAATAAAAATAAAGGCCTGATAACTCCATGATTAAGGATGTTCTTGAGATCCCACTGGTTTTTGGTTTGTTTTTTTTTATTCAGAGAGATGGTTACCAAAAAACCAGTGGTGGTGAGGAAAAAAAGAAGAAGGCTGGTGACAGCTCTTGGGCAACAAGGAAACTACACCGCGCAGAGCAATAGCCATTTCAGGGTTAGTGCATTTCAACATACACATCGACTGCAGGCTTGCTTAATTCCAGGTTTTGAAATGCAGGGCAGACGGGAAGGGATGTGAGTTTGAGGGTGAAGAAGTCAGGTGGCTTAGGTATGGACTCGGATTAGCAGCCTCAGCAAGTTTCAACAACTTCAGCTGAGGCTAACGAGGCGAAGATGAGGACAGAGCCCGTGAGCCAACACGGTAGCTCCTTGCTGCAAAGGTTAGTTAGGCATGTCTGTGCACTTAGGCACGCGGATGCGCATGCAAAGACCGAGATGAAACAGCGAAAATCCCAAACCAGGACCAGTTTGGGTGTTCGTTTCGTTGGTTTGGTTTGGTTTGGTTTTTTTTTTTCCTCTGGGGTGTGGAAAATCCCCGTGTACGAGTGGCCGGTGCGAGTAGGGTGTCTCATGGTTTCCCAGCTGATTTGAACAACTGGGTACTGTAAGTACAGCATGACTTCGGATTTCGCAGTAGCCAAGCGATGGCTGTTTTCTTCAGCTGGATGTTCGTGTCGTTTGGAAGTTACTGCCTCTCTCCCCTCTACACCCTATTCCGATTTGTCGCACGCTGAATCGAGAGTCGTCGTGCCCGTCAGAGCGTGTTGGCAGGCTGTGTTTGATTCTCTCCTCTTCGGGAGTCGTTCGTGGTACCTCTGCCTCTGTGTCCATCTTTTCCCCCCTTCCATTCCTAACTGCTCGGGCACTCGCTCTTTGATTTCCTTAATTGCACCGAGGAACATAAAAAAAAAAGCCTGTGTGTGTCGGGCGAACAGCGGCAGCAAAATTGCAAACGAGGGGAAGGAAAAAACACTATGGTGGTTGTTTCAGAAAGTAGGTGAGCGTTGTTTGTGCAGCGCCAAAGGAGAACGCAGTCTTCCATGCCCACGCAACAGGGAGGGACAGCCTTCCATACGAGGGGAGCTCCGTGGTCCAACTGTTGGAGGTCTCCTCAGCCTTGGCTGGAGAGAGGAGTTCAGGTAGAGCGAAACAGTAAGGGGAGCTCTAACTGCACAAGAGCTGGGGGGGTGGGGGGAGACACACACGCAGAGGGTAAAGAAGGTTTTTCCCTCTGCCTTTCAAAGCACCTGCATTTCCTTTGCCTTCCTCCATTTTTCAAAACTTCCTTGGAGGCAAAATGGCTGCGGTGGGAAACCTCTGCAATACCTCTCAAGACTTTCCAGATTGGCTTCCTCAGGTAGCGCTGGTTTCTAGAGTAGCCAACACCACCAGTGCTCCCGCTCTTTATTTCTGGTGGCAAGAGGTTACGGAGCAGCTCGTACCCTCCCAGACGCGTGCCTGCTTTTCCTTCATCCCACGGGATTGTGCAGCCAAGAGGCATTCACAGGTACTTCTGAAATAAAGCCTCTGACATGGCAAGAAACTCTGCTGAGATGATACAGTCCAAGGCAATAGTATCTTATCTTTATTTTTTTTTTTTCCCCTTTAGCTCTTTTACCTCTACACTGGCTGTTTCATCCCTTATTCATGGTCCCTAGATATATGGCATTTATTTTTGATCAAACCTGTAGCAATACCGTCTCATAACCGTTTGAGCTCTCTGCATAGAAGGGAGAACGAGCAGATGGAGTATTGCTTTTGCACATCGGTCTACAGAGGTTTAATCAGTCTAGGATTCATTGGAGCTACCCTGGGAAATAAGGGCTTGCAGGTTCATGCATTAATATCGTGAGGCCTTGGTCAAAAGCTCATTTAAGTGAAGGAGAAATTCCTCGCTGAATTCAACTTGCTCCAGACACAGTCATTTTTTTTCTGTAGAGCTGAACCCGAGGAAGAAGCACATTTGAAATCCATTCAGAACCAAATTCTCATTCATTGACATTTATAACTACATTTTGCCAATCTCCCGTTGAATACTTGATAGCTGGAGTTTACAACCGCGAGCATGGCAAAGCTAATATTTATTTATTTTTTTTTATTTATTTTAAACAGGAACGTGATTTTTCACTGAAATTTAGTTTTGATTGCGGACTGATGATAAACCTTGTGATCTGTTCTGCAGTTTCAGTTGCACAACAGCTACCTGATAATTTTTCCAAGCTGTAACGGGGACTATATTGAACCGCAGTTGTTTTCAATCTGAGCACTCCACAGATTATTAGCCGAAAAATTATTAACTGAAGAAATTAACCGGCTTTGTAGGCTACCATAGCAACAAAGGTGGCCTATGGCTTTAAAAGAAGTGCTGCATCAGATACAAGCCAGCACATTTTGCTAAAAGAAAGAGAAACTAACGCAGATTTCGCCGTGGAGGCTACAGATTGGTCGTTTCCTTGAAATATAGGTTTATAATTTGTCACAGGAAAAATAACTCCATAAAGCAAAGCCGCTAAGGTGTTTTAAGATGATCTAATATGCGGAGGTGTCTAGTGCAGCCATTTTGGACTGGTGTCATGATAGGAAACAGATGGTATATGTGTTTATGTTCAACATTTAAGGAGGTATAGAAAGCAATTGGGAGGTGATGTATTTTGTTAATGGGCGAGTAAAGCCTCATATGTACAGTTAAAATAGAACGTAAAAAACAAGCAACATTTTTTCAGCACAAATGAGGCAATGCACCAACACACTTAAGTCGATTTATTTGACTGGTTTCACTTTAAATAATTTTAATGAGAAATTCTCTAAATGTTTTTGAGCGGAGATAGAAAGTAATCTGGTAACCACATGTCTTGATCTAAGCCAAGCTGTTCTGTAACAGCGCTTTCTTTCAATACAATATAAATTTAGCTGGAATTAGCATTGCTGAATATTAGTCCCTCAGTGCCTGACTTGCTAAACCTCTGTATTCTTTTTATTGCCTCTGTGCATTTCAGAAGCAGAATGTGTGGTCAGCTCTGGACAAAGGCAAATTATCTCACAGGGCTGGGGAAGGCAATTTATTTGCTGAATTCTGTAATGTAACAAACACCTCAGTAGTAATTCAGCAAGGTAGCAGATCTGCACTGGATATGGGAATATATTTTTCCTGCAATGTGCTAGCGTTTGGATTTGATGCTGAATATATCAAAAATCTTGTTATGCATGCAAAGCTGTATTTTCCTGAATTTTATGTACTTCACCTTAGCGTATGTTATTTCATTTCTAAGATTTATCTTTGAACATGCAGCGATAGTCAACGACGGTTGCTCATTTCTAAGCTTCGCTAGGCAAGTGGCTCAGTCTTCTGGGTTTCCCTTTATTTGTTTTTTTTGCTAAGTACGAAAAGAACATGGAGGGCAACTGGATTTTAATAGATCCTCACTGTAATTAATTATTCAGCAGCGGCAGAGGTATTAGCAGTAGTAGTCAGACATGCAGAGGAGGCTGAGATCTTACCGAGGTGAACCTACAGGGGAGAGAGGCTCTGCCATCCAGGTTCTGCGTAATTAGACCGCGGCACATTTGGACTTAGCCACATCTAAAGAGAAAGAAAGTGGTTTTGCAAACTGTTCTGACGATCTCCGTGGTTTTCCTTCTCCTGGTCAGACAGATAATGCTGTTGATATTTTACCATAATGCCATTCAGTCCTGTCTGCCTGTCACAGATGGACTCATTCCGGACACCAGGATGAGAAATCACCATGCAGAACACTGCATTTCAATGCATTTCGGTGAGCATTTTTAGGTGGGACCTTCTAATGCCCATCCTTGTCTCACATGCTTGGGATATTTCTTATCCTTTTCATGGTTATTTATTTATTTATTTTTATAACAACCTTCTTCTGGCAATATCTTTGGTATACGCTGTGCGAAATGCTTTGGATCTACTGAGATTTCCTCTTAATTTGAAAAAATTGTTAAGAATTAATCTTTAATCCCGCAGATAGAAAAGAGTAAATAAGAGATGTAATAATGTTATAGCATTAATGGGATTTGAGCCTCAGTAGGAAAGAGATGCATTATTCATACGGATTGATGGTCTTTAGTGTCCCAACAGCCCCTTTTGGGGCTTTGGAGGTATTAGACTGGTCACTGGAGGGAGGGTTGCTCTAATGCCCAATAAGCTAAACTAAAAATATCGCTAGAATTTTAAAGCAAAACCTAATCAAATCCTAAATATAAATACGATGATACAAATCCATCCTCTGGTTATCTTCGGAAGCCAACCCGCCTCCAAGGGTTGTGTCAGTGACTTGTCCCTTATTATCTTTAATCAAGCAGAAGAGAGAGGAATTGAACACCACGGTGGATCCGCATGGCAAGGCACTGCAGGTGAGATCTTTAGTGCTGTGTTTCCTGCTCTATGCCTGCTGCTGCCCGGCCCCCACTCCCCTAGCAAAGGAAAGGGCAGAAAAGAGGCAAAGGGATGCAGTATTTACAGCAGTGTCTGTGGAGTCCTCTTCTTTGAATTTCCATCCCCAAAGTCCAGACCGAAGATGCTTCACAGGGCAAAACCAGCCTGGATGCTCGTAGGTAAAAATTACATGGTGACACGCAGCAAAGACTGACTAAAGGAGGTTTCTGCAATAAAGTTTCCAGCACTTAACGCAGAGGGGACCTACCCAGACCCTGGTCTCTGTGTTCTGTGACAGGACATTATTTATCTTATCTGTAATGCATTAAAAAAAAATAAAAATAAGAGAGAGAGAGGAAAAAAAAGAAAAGATAAACAGAGGAGTGTATTCTTTCATTTATCCAAGCTGATTAGGCACTATAGTTTGAATACCTGTCTCAGAGGCTGAAACTGCTAGTTGCCAAACAAATCTAAGTGTGCAATTCAATATTAAAAAATACCTTTTTCATTAGACATTAAGTATCTTGGGATAATGATGAGGTCATAAAAGACGAATGTGTTTGGCCATGAGAGAGAAGAAGGTTCATAAAAGAACAATGAGTTGTGAGATACGGCTCCTTTTGGCACGAAAGGTTGCTACCCAAAGTCTGCTCAGGCAAATGTTTGTGTGTGCAGATAGTTTAATGCAAAGCAGATTTAAGCCTCAATTCTGAAACCATGCAAATAGCCTTCTGACCCTCACCTGCTGTCCTATGAGACACCAAAACCTGCACAGGACTTCTTTTGAGCACCACAGAGGGCAGGGACCATCCCTGGTAAGGGATGCAGAGCACCAAAAGGAGATGTTTTCATCCCTCCTGGGGCTGGGACTGAGACCCCGAAGGTGACAAAACCTAAGGGAGGAGAGTGGGTCAGTCTGTGGGAAGGATGTAGCTCTTTGTTCTATTGGTGTTTGAAAACACAAATCAGAACGAGGAAGAAATTAAAAAGGAAGAAATTCTTTACCATAAGGGTGGTGAGACACTGGCACAGGTTGCCCAGAGGCGTTGTGGCTGCTCCCTCCCTGGAAGTGCCCAAGACCAGGCTGGAAGGGGCTCTGAGCAACCTGGTCTAGCGGGAGGTGACCCTGCCCAGGGCAGGGGGTTTGGAAATAGATGATCTTTAAGGTCCCTTCCAACTCAAACCATTCTATGACTCTAAGAGACAAAATCTTCAGCCTTTGTACCATAGCACCAGGCTTTTTACAGTGGGAGTTGAGAGACCCTCAGCTTTGTGCCTGCCTAGATACCAGAAAAGGAAGAGGCAATACCCCCCCACCCCTTATACACTTTACCATGCCTTTTCAATCCATTACATGGAAGGATGAGCTTACATTTTAAGGCCGAAATGAAATTCTTAATGTGAAGGCATTAACAAAGAAAAAAATAACGATAGACTGTAAGAAACCCAAGAATCTTCATATTTTCTGTTACAATTTATATACGTATGCACAAGCACATGCATAAATGGAAACAGATTTTCTTGTCAGGGCTTTTTATTTTCTATATGCTGTTAAATTCCAATAGAACAGTGTCCTGCAAGAGTCATTTGTGGGACTCATAATAATATATCACCCTTAAACTAGGGTGTAAGATGAAACCAGCTGAAAACACTGAACAAAATCAAACAGTCTGCGCTAGTGAAACAGATGAAAAAAAACCCCAGCCACATTAAAGGCAAAAAATAAAGCCAACTCTCAGAGTTCTTTTGAATTTAACACTTCTGTGGCAATATAAGTAAGCTAAACACATCAACGTTGAAGTTGTTGATGGTTATATTCCGTGAATCATAGATCCGAGCTTCCACAAGTCAGGAAGATGGTCTTAAAAAAAAATAAATTACTAAGTGCAATATTGCCTTAAAGGTCTGAAAATTAAAATAATGGTAATATGACACTGGTTTGGGTTTTAATCAAAACCCTGTATTATGGATCCAGCAGGGTGCATTCAGAACACGTTTTCATGGTAGTCTTACAGTGAACGTTAGAGACTTAAAAATGGAAGTTAAGAAACTGAAAAATGAAAAAGGCAATAGATATGCAAGGTCATACTATAAAATAGCGTGAATTGGTCACGCTGAGGCAGGAGTATCCAAATAAAATGCTTTCCTAGAGTAAACCGGTACAGTTTCCTTGATTACATGGGCCAGGAGGTATTAGCCTTACCTTTCAGGCTGACAATGTCTGGGAAAAGGCTACGATAGCAAAAACACCCCCAAAATCTGACAGCCAGGTCCTTCTTTGCCTAAATAGCAGAGAAGGAGCTGAGTCCTTAGAAGAACCTAAGGAACGTCATTAAGTATTCCTCTGTGGGAAGTCCACACGAGCATTGCTCTGAACGGATTCTTTTTTTCCTTTCTGCTGTTCCACCTAGCATTTTTATCTCATTATTCTTAGCAGTGGTAAGTAACTATGACAGGAAGACAGAGTGGAAAATTAAGGCTTGTTAAGACTATTATACACCAAAAGGCTCATGTCATAAATGAGATTGGGCTCTGCCCAGTTTGGGATATAATTAAGTAATCACGTTCGAGGTGGATGGCTTCGAGACAATAAAGAGGCCACCAGAGGTGGTTTGGTTCCACACGGGGCAAACCTCTTTTGCCCTGCGAAGTTGCGCGGATGCGATTCCGGCAGCGGTGAGGGACGCTGGCTCCCCCCCCCCAAGATGTTGCGTGTGGGGGCTTCTCCCCCGGGGAAGGGAGGGCAGTTCCGCTGATCTCATCATCCTTCGGGTCTTGGTCTTCCTGCCAAGAAAACGCTGTTTTCCCGTGTCTCGTTTTCCGTGAGCGTATCACCAGCGTGCATTGGCCTCTGGCTTCGGTCTGCAGGAACTTCTCAAGAATAAGAACAATGAACTCAGCGCCCTGGGAAAGAATTGCACGTACTGAAAATTTCGCTATCACTTCATTCGCTTTTGAGGAAAGCGTGTTCAAAATCAGTCATCAAGGCCGTGAATAATGAGCATATTCCAATGCCATGGGCACAACAAGGAAGTGTCAACAAAACCGCAACAGGAAAACAGAGAGGCTTTTTCTTGGCTTTGAAAGAATACAATGAGTCTAATGTTGCTGCTTTCTCATTTTTTCCTATGTTATCAGCATGGAAAGCTGGGCAGGACTTCGCTGAATCACCGCTCAGAAATCAGTCCGAAATGCGGGTGAGTCAAGCAGCATATGGGATACAGAAGGTCATGTGTGTTTACTGTCAGAAGGGTTTGTCGTGCACTTCTTCAGGGCAAAATATATGATTTTTTTTTTTTTTTTTTTTTTTTGGCCTGCAAGTAGCCACAATCATTATATGAATCATTTAGAGGAATGATATTGAAAGGTACCATATCATACAGCTGCAGAATTTTCCACTGAAAACAGCAGCTCAGAAGAGCTTCAGAACCACGCTAACAATGGTACTTTGCTGGGATGTCTGTTATCACACGCACACAAAGAGATTGAGCTGACATGGGGGAGGGAGTGTTGGAGGAAGTAGGAGAAAAGGGATCATAAAAAGTGACAATACTTTTAAACATTAGATTCTTCAAAATGCAAGATCTAAATGCAGAGTATATGTGTATTTTTTTTTTTTTTTCCCCCTAGTTATCGTTCTTCCTTCTTTCTCCTCCTTTCTTAATTCCTCGGAAAGGAGGAGCAGGAAAAATCTGTCCTCGGGGTTTTCCCTGTTATCTTCCAGCCTACCATGGAAATGATGTCTGTTTATGATTTCAAACTGTGCAACTAGTAAAATATTAGCCAAGACTAAAGTTCTTATTTTGGCAAAATAATTTTCCTTTCAATAATTTTCCTTGGAGGAGAGGGGACACACAACGGGGCACAGCTGCATCCAGCAACAACAATAGATTAACACTGCATTAAAAGAGTCGGTTAGTCCCACGACCTACATGGAGAAGCCCTTCCTTATCTCCCCTCTGCCAGACAGGAATACTGGGGAAATGAGGGTCCTGTGGTAGAAGGTAGAATTGGAGCATGGGTGATGGCTCCCTCCTCATCCTCAGCGCAGGGAAGTTTGCGGTAGGAGTGCACTTGAAAGCAGCATTTGGTGGTGGTCACGCTCTTTCATGGAAGCAGTTGGCAGGACAAGCTTTGGTCGTGGACGGGTGCTGGTGCAGCAGGGCAGGCTCAGCAGCTGTCCCTGTGGCCATGGCAGTGGGGGATGACCCAAACTGCTGCCCCATCTCATCACCTGCCTTTGCTTTCGTAGCTACGGTGGGTGGATGTTTCCCACTCTGGCAGATCCACGGGTGCTTTTGCAGATCAACCTTACTGCAACGCAGTGTATCATCATCTGCATGGCTATTGCATCAGCATTTCCTGGTGAATTTTTCAGCCTCAGCTTCTTTGTTGTGGATTCCTAATGACAGGCCACGGCTTAAGAAACAACTGCACAAAAGATGTGTATTTGTTGTTAAGCCTTGGGAACAAAGAACGTCAAACAGTCAGACCTGCTAGGGAAGGAGGGAATTAAATTAGCCTACCTGTGCCCCACTGTGCTGAATCTGGTCCAGCTTTCTAGAAATGCTAGTTCAGCAAAACCAGGTGGCAAGGCATCTAACTGGAACAGCAGGAGCGACTAGATTTCAAAGTTCACTCTTGTCACAAACCCTTTTCTTCAACCTACTAGCTTTGAAAGAGCTTGTATGTACATTAAAGAATCCTTCTCCCCCCCCCCTGCTCTTTTTTTGCAGTACAGGGAACCATAACTCTCCTTAAAGCAGATATTTTGGGGAAAGAGCATTGTGTAAAAATGCTGTGTTAACATAAAATCAAAAGCAGTGCGTCCACAAGAAAAAAAATCATGGCAATTTTAAGTTTTGGTTAATAAAGGGTTTCTTAACTATTTAGCTGAGGATCCCTTTGTTAACTCATTTGCTTGTAAGATGCAGAAAAAAATTAAAATCCAGGGTTTTAGAATACATTCAATAACAGGAACAACTCACACCTAACTATTAATGGAAGCGAATGACTGAAGTGACCCAGATTTCTTTTTTTTTTTCCCCATTCTTATCAGAAATAGCTGCACTCAGAAACCTATATTTCTGGCAAGCAAAAATATTTTGTCAGTCACAGCTGCTAGACCTATGGGCTAAGGCAGGGACAGACATATACTTTCTACATTAAGCTAGAACTTCAGAATTAAATCTAACCATTAGAATACATATGTGAATAATATGTTGGACAAGCATACAACCAAGTGTCTAAGGACATCGGGTCCTTCGAAACATTATGGGCTCTTTCCCCTTGTGCCAGTTAAAATTTTGGATACCTCCATCACAGTCAGGGGAGTCAGAATCATGTAAAACTGGCACGGTAGCAAGATGTGATCCTGCCTGCGTAACATCTGCCGTCTTCATCAACTCAAAGACTGAACTTGGGCCAAACATGTAATAAACAGACTTACATTGCTTTCAGGGGAAGGCGTAGCTGCCAAGAGATAGACTTGAAAATTACCTGAGAGCTTAGTATTCATGTTAGTCATAGAATCATAGAATGGTTTGGGTTGGAAGGGAGCTTTAATGGTCACCTAGTCCACCCCCCCTGCAGTAAGCAGGGACATCTTTAAGCAGAACAGGTTGTTCAGAGCCCCAGCCAACCTGACATTGAATGTTTCCAAGGATGGGGTTTCTCACACCAATCTGGGCAACCTGTTCCAGCGTTCCACTGCCATCATTGTAAAAAATTTCTTCCTAACATCTAGTCTAAATCTGCCCTCTTTTCATTTAAAGCATCACCCGTTGTCCTGTCACAACAGGCCCCGCTAAAAAGACTGTTCCCATCTTTCTAATAGTCCCCCTTTAAGTGCTGGAAGGCTGCGATAAGGTCTCCCTGGAACCTTCTCCTCTCCAGGCTGAACAACCCCAACTCTCTCAGCCTTTCTTCGAAGGAGAGGAGTTCCAGCCCTCTAATCATTTTTGTGGCCCTCCTCTGGACCTGCTCCAACAAGCTCATGTCGTTCTTGTACTGAGGGCTCCAGAGCTGGACACGGTACTCCAGAGGAGGTCTCACCAGAGAGGAGTAGAGCTGCAGTACCACCTTCCTTGACCTGCTGGCCATGCTTGTTTTGCAGGACATGACTGGCCTTCTGGACTGGAAGCACATATTGTCAGCTGATATCCAGCTTTTTATCTACTAGTACCCCCCAAGTCCTTCTCCAATATCCCTCAGGACTGTGAGCTCCACCAGTGCATGATCACTGCAGCCCAGGCTGCGGTGTCCACCTAGATCCCCTGCAATGTGCTATCACTACAGCAACCTCAGAGCGTATCTCACACGTAGAATGACTAAGCTGCCTACACAAACAAGTTTGGGCTTTCTTTGAGAAGCAGGAGGTGTACTTTCCACACCCAAGAGCTCTGTGCTCAGACCACCAGCCCTGGAGGGCTCAGGGTCACCCTCACTGCCAGGCACCCACCTGGGAAGGAGTTAGGGAAGAAGTGGCAGCAGGGCAGCACTGGCTGCTTTCAAACAGCCACCAGCTGAGGATGCCAGCTCTCAATGACTGGTTAGGGTTTCAGTATGAAGGTCTGAAGTCTGCCTCTACATGGTACAGGCAAGATATTTTCATAAGCCAGAAGTGGTTCGGCTACCACGCTGAGGTCAGTCGTCTAAAACTCCAACATGCAACTTTGTAGAGGTTCAGAGCCTTCCTTACTCCCACTCCTAACACATTTTCCTCTAAAATCTCACTCTTTGATAGCCAAGGCTGTAAGGACTATCTGCCTGCCTGAATGCATATACACATGTATATTACACGTTCCATTTTTAAGCCGCGTAGCTCGCTGCTCTTGACTTGTACAAGAAAAGTAGATTTAAAATAAATAGGAAAATTAATGTTGACTTAAATTTAAAAAAGAAAAAAAAACCCAAATCCTGATTGAGAATTCAGATTTCAGGTTACTGACTATATTAAGTGAGTTACTATGTGGCACCTTAGTGATTTCACAATATTTTATTTTTACTGGTGGGTCAAATGAGTCAGCTGACTGTGGGCAGTATTTAAGACAATGGGTAGTTAGTGTACGGGTGAGTGAAAATATATCCTGCATAACTTTCTGTCTCCACATGTTCTTTTTCCTTACCCTGATGCCAGACTCACTTGATAAAAGTGACTCAGTTTTTTGTGAGTTGGCCCTGCCATTGACAAACTCATTCTTAGGAAATTACGTTTACTCCTCCCAGAGGTGGACTTTCAACATATTGTCAGTTTTCAGGGTTGAAATTTAGGCAAGAAAAGTAAAGAAACATGCTTCTAAACCATTTTATAACATCATGAAAGTATATCTATTTCCCTGGAGAAGAATGTGAAAACACAAGGTATGGATGGTCAGTAAAATCTCTCCAAAATACATGAAGAATCTCATTCAACCTCGACTGATTTTTCTTCCTGCGTGTGAGAACGATATTTTCACCCCAAGATGCACCATCTCAGTAAGGAAAATAAACCTTTAAAATAATCTCTGTCATGCCTTTGTCTTGGTGAAGTCAGCACATCTCCAGACATAACAGTGCAACTACCTGCTGAGAATCTAATTCTCATTAAAAAAAACCCAACACCGTCCACACTTTATTAATTTTGTGGGCTAATTTGCTTCATAGACTTAATTCACACAATATTTGTAAGACAGTTGGCCCTGCTTTAGTTCACAGTATTTTCCCACAACGTTGTCTGATTATATGACACTGGACTATCACTTCCAGACTAGAGTTCTATTTTCAGCTAATGTGAACCAGGGTAGCTCAGTAGATGCATCAATTTATACTGCATTTGAATCTCAGTCTGTGATCTTTTTAGAGCTATTGTTAAGGTGAAATAGGCTGAAGGAGGAAAAATGATAATGTCTAAAGAGGTTTGGAACATTTTTCAGGTGGCCTTCTCCCTACTGAAATCAGAGCTCCCTGTATAATTTATGGGCAGAACAAGACACCTAAAAATGGAGTTCAAAGAAGCCAGTGCTTTGTGTGAAGGATTAAACAGCAGAAAATGACCAAGAAATGTTCATACTTCTGCTCTGCCATCAAAGGTTGTTAAATGAATATGGGGTTAGAGGAAAACACCTTCTCCCATTTAGGATGTGCAGCTACAAATGACTCTTGGAATTAGTTTCATCTGTCAGCTTCATCTTTTCTTGCAAACAGCAGAACTGGTACTCTTTTTTGGGATGTGTGAGATCTTTGAAACCCACTTTAGGGCAAGAAATCACAGCAATGTTTTCCACAGTCCAGAAAAGCAGTCATTCTCCTTGGAGTGTTCCAAAATGGTGCTGAAATTCAGTATCCGACTGGAATTGTTCCATTCTATATAAATTAAGAAAATACTAACAGAAAGAGAGACTAGAATTATTTTTTATTATTATTACTAGGTGGTACAGCTATTTTGTCAGTGCTTGTTTAACCCCTAAATCTCTATTTCTGAAAGCAGAAAAAGGCAAGGTTTGAATTTCAGCCTGCCTTAAGAGAATCCTTTAGCCACCAGGCTCCTGAAAATAAAAGTAAAGATACTCAGAAAAGTTTTTAGCTTTCCTTTACAAACTTAACTCAGATTAACACGGTCACATCTCTTCCTAGGTGAGGAGCTCAGGTGCAATCCAATGGCTTGGTTTCTGCAGGATGTCACCCTGTGAGCTTCTCTGTAATAGGTACAGATCAATGACATTTCACAGATCACACAGAAGTAGCCTGATCAGTCTGAAGCCAATGGTAATCCTTCCAGTAACTCCAATAAGCTTTGTACGTGTCTATGCACATGTCTGTTACTCTGGGATGATGCACATTGCTGATTTCCTCACTGTGACAATGAAAATACAAAATCTACTTATAGCAGCAAAATGTCAGTAGCTTCTGCTTACACATTCAGTATGCTTTGGTTTGGTTTTGCTTTCTTTCTCTTCTTGCTGACTTTTTACACTTGAGGATTTTTCCACATCAGTCTCAACCTCTAGGAAACCCCTCCTTGCCTTCAGTACTTCAGGGCGGGAAGCAAAAGAAGTATTTTTCATGCCACATGTTGTGTGTGGCAAGAACAAGTGATCAAGATGCCTCCCCTTCTTCTATTGCCTGAAGGACTCTCTGATAAAACCAGCATGCTTTTTTTTCTTATGTGCCTCGTGATGCTCTTAAGATCTAACGTGTTATCTGGGTAGGCATCAACATTTTACAAGAAACTTTTTTTACACGAAGCTTTTTTTACACGGATCTTTTTTTTTACACCTCCAAATTCATAGTTCTCCATCAAAGATTTTATCCCAAAGAGTTAATAAAGCTGGATGACCTCTTGCTCTTGGATTTTTAAAGTCTCTTTCAGACTAAAATTAGATTTCCTCCTTTAGGAAGAGAAACAGGCCAATGTGTGACCCTTGAACTGTCAGTCATCTGGAAGTAAAGCAAGGAATTGACTTCTCTCAAAGCAGAAGAATGAAATGCTCCAAAATAATAATAATGTGGCTATACATATTTATAAGCTCATCATTATTAGTCTTCAGTATGATTGTTCCTACCTGATATTCAATGGTAATTTTGGCCCATGGATATATACTTTGACTTAGTTTGATAAGATACTCTAATTTCAAGTAAATGACGCTTTAAGTGAGTTAACCACTAATTAACTGGCAGGTCTCAAATAATAGTCATCTATAGGGAATCATAATTGAACGCTCTAGTCATGTTTGACAGGTGTCTGTATTATGTCCAGTGCTGTTTAATATCTCAATTGATGATGTCAGGGTAAATAAAAAGCTGCTTCTGAAAAAAAAAATAAAAATGAAAGGGACAACACTGGAAAGAACAGTAAATAATAAGACCACATTGATGAAGGGAGAAGTTCCCTTTCACAGATATATGTTTTAACACACCAAATGAAGCAGTTTCATTCTAGGAACAAAGAAGGCAGACCATATATTTACAGCAAGGGACTACTGTGGAAATCAGCACCTCTACAAAAGACATAGGTGTATAGTTTGCAAGCAACTTGGTATAAGCTCTGGAATAATGTGCTAAAAAAAAGAGAAAGAAGAGAAAGAAAAAAGAGGAGGCTTATATGCTCTTTGGCTGATAAACAGGAATGAGAGGGAGGAGGGATACAATTTTTCCTTGATGTGTAGTAAAACTGATTCTGCACAGTTCTGGCAGCCATGTGTTAAAGTAGCAATTGTAAAATTAGAGGGGATGCAGAGATAGATGCCTTACCCTAAGAGACAGAAAAGCTATTTTGTTTAATTGAAGAAAAAGCACACTGAAAGGAAACTTGATTACAGCACCTAAAAAGCTCTCATCATTTCTCTCACACCTTGCAGGTGAACAAGGTGGAAGTGAAAAATCACCACTTGTTTTGCAGAGCTCATTTTCTTCAAGCCTTTTATATTCACATGGGTAAAAGGTGGTTGTAGACACTCCTGTATTGCAGAATATGCCTCTAAGTCAAACCATCACAGGGGATGGGCAAATGCTGGAAACTAAAGGGCCTTTTAATTTAGAGGTGGGAGAAATGAAAGAGACCAGTGGTTAGAAGAGGGAATCAGACAAATTCAAATGGGAAGTAAGACATACAACTTTAAGAAAGAGGATGATTAGCTGCTGGAATGGTTTGCCAAGGAAAGCAGGGTAAGCTTTGATGTCTCCAGATAAAGACTGAATCTTTTACTGAAAGAGATGTTTTGGACAAATATAATTTTGATACTAACTGGAATAAGTCTGTGAAACTTAAGAGCCAGTATTGTGCTTCAAAGGCTGGAATGGAGATCTTTGGCTTTAGATCCCACTGAGACACTCTCTGACTTTGGAAGAAGAATGTAACTTCTCATTAAATATAAAGAAAAAAAAAATAAAAATCACAATGTGAATGGCAAGCACTGGACCTGTCTGCCAAGAAATTAGGGAATCTCCACCTGTAGAGACTTTCAAAACTCAGGTGGAAGAATGCCCTGAGCAACCTGATCTAATTTTGCAGTTAGCACCTCGTTCAGTAGGAGATCAGACTAGATGATTTCCAGAGGTCCACTCCAGCATGAATTTTTCTACAGTTCTGCAGTTTTCCTGATATTCAAGGTGCTGATAACATTTGATAACACTTGCATTTATAAAGAATTCCAGAGTCTTCAGATGGACTCTGTCTTCTAGTGGCATCCTGTTTTTATCTGCCTGAACAATGGAGAAGCAGGACAATTTTTTTCTTGGATGTGATCAAATGTGACAAAACCACATGTTGTAGAGACTTTTGGTAGTCATGTTAAAGAGCACGTGTATATTTGGGTTTATCGCATTCTTAAATGTATTTGTAAATACATCCTGCTTGAAAACATTGGAGAATGAAAAACAGTTGGTAATCCCACCTGGATGTTGCTTTGCTCAGGTTCGTTGTATAAAGGTAGGTTCTTCTTGTGCTTCTCAGCATGCTCATATTCAGGCACTGTTTGGAGAATGTGGCACCTCCAGTTGCACCATGGGTGAAAAGATGTCTTTAATTCGGGCAAGGTGGCTCATTATTAGACTTCCCTTCAAATCCTGCTGTAAGTTTGAAAACTGAAGTAACTGTTGTGCTGTGGGCACAGGAGAGGTCGTATGTTTGAGAGGAGCATCAGCAGCTTCCCCTTCCACCCGGTCCTCTTGCAGGTGCCTTGTGGGACAGCCCTGGCAACGCTCCCCTTGATTAACAGCTTCCGATCAGAGAACTCCAACATTTCACACCCCAGCTCAGCTGCTGTGTCATTTGCTGCTCTACTACCCTCGTGTATCAACAAAGGAAAGCCTAGATTCATTTTTTTTGTCTTCGTGGATTATTGTAGGGAAAACACTGCTTTGCTCAAATTAGTCAAAGTCTCAAATTAGTGAGCAAAACAAAAGGGGACCAAAGGGAAGTCAGATAGTTTATCACACAGACCATGCAGTGGTGACCTCGTGTGCCCACAAGCAGAGCAGCTAACTGGGCAGGGAGGTGCTGTGATTTAGTACCTATGTCTTTATATTTTCATCTGATGTAAAGTGACATAACTGTATTGATCTCGGTGCTGATTTACACTACCTGAGAATATTACCATTTATTTTTAACTTCACTAAATTCCCTATCTGCCCTAGTATTGCTGATCAAAGAAAATTAAAATACTCCAGATCAATCTAGTCTCCCAAAATAATAATGAAACTTCTATAACTGCAGGAAGAAAGGTGCACAGAAGCTCTTTTATTCTATCCTGCTCTTAAGAGTTAAGTGAAACTGCTGAAGCCTGTTCTAAATTTTATCAATCATGACATATTTTATGCTACTGGCATAGTATATTCAACAAGTGCATTAGGAGAGTGCTTAGCACTTTGGCTTAGCACTTCGTAATTACACTTATATTTCATTTTAAGATCATTTCATGCTATTCTTTCAGAAGGCATCAAATTTGGAACTGTAGTCTTGAAACAATAGGATGTGATATTAAAAAAAAAAAAATCACATCTAAAATTCCCTTCTATTTCTCTAATGGATCATAACTAAAATGGAGCGTGCAACTTTCATTCAAAAAACCTCTGTAGTCAAAGAGATACGAATGATTTAAGTCACTATGAATTTAATGAGATGTCATTCTCCTTTTTTTTTTTTTCCCTTTTTTTTCCCCACATACACATACACACTGAAAAGAAAAATCAGGTTTGCAGTCTCAGTTGTCTCAGTGAAAAAAATATATGCTAACTCTCCTGCTACATGGATTTTAAAGTAACGAAACCATTATTTGGTCCACACTGGTAGTGTGGACACGTGGTGACTTGTGGACATGTGGTGACTCTTTTTATTTTTTTTTTTAATTTTTTTATTTGAAAAAGATTATTTCCTTCATGAATATGTGTTTTCTGTATTTATCTGTGCTTTGTGCAGGGTCTGAGAAATGACTAGACAGCGCAGATGTGTCTGCATCAAATATCAGTGGGAAAGCCACATGTAAAGAGGTTGCAAAATCAGGACTTCAGCAGGAAAGCAGCAAGCCTTGGTCTTAATAGAATGGAAGTTTTGAATACAGAGGGATTGGAGCCAATTAACGCAGTCATGGCGAGCCATGGGAATTGTACGATGGAGGAACTGCTGGACTGGGTTCTAAATAACAAAGGGAGAAGTCCTGATCTCACCAAAGCGAGGGCCTGTTCTTTATGCAAGCCTCGGGCAATAATGCAGAAGGTGCGTAGTAGTCACCGTCTTGATCCAAGGCTGCTTTCAAGCCCTGCTGCCTTGCTTCAGGGTGCACGCAGGGAGCTTGTGCACAGCAGAGCTGCAATTGGGTTGCAAAGCGTAATTCCCCGGCACTGCAAAATGTACACAAAGGAGCGTAAGCTTCTCACCACTCTTGCGTTTTAGACCGTATGCAAGGAGGCATTGCAATTAGGCTACGAGTTCTTTGAGAGATGCAGTGGATTTCTTAATAATCTGACTGCAGTTTTGTGAGGAAAATCTAAGTAATGCGGTTCTGGTAGCGTGGGATGAGCCTCCCTCTAGCTCGGGAGAGAGGCATGCATGAGCTGGGAAGCCTGCCATCCAACTCTGCCTCCACATTGAGGCTGTGTCTATTTGTTGTGCTGTGTGAAAGATCTCCGAGGTAGCTTTATGCACGCCGTTGTACTACCAAGAAGTATCTGAGTCGTAGCAACGAAGCTAAGTAGATCAGGCTAAGCATCATGGAAAAAAAAGAGTTTATGCTGCTACTGGTTCAGCAGTAGCTGTGGGGGTCTGTACATGGGCTGCGCTGGACAGAACAGAGATATCCTGGCTGGAAACAGTCACTGCAAAAATCCGACCAGATAGGACAAAACAGGGAGCGTTTAGATGGGGCATGAATAGAGACAAATGTAATCCAGCAGGTTTCATAGCTGGATTTAGCAAATGACATTTAAAGGATGTCATTTGGGAGATTAGGAAGATAAATTGGCCTGGGATTTGTTGTGCATATACCAAAGTGCACAGCTCTGACCCTGGGTTCTGCAGCTTGGAGCAGTATGATGAGCACCTGATGGACTGCCTTCCAAAAATGTTTTGCTTTAATTAAGCTGAACACTGTAAACCTCAAAGGATTGATGCATATTCAGTATAGCTCAGGCAGTTCACCTAAACTGAGATAACAGCCCCCAGGTTATACTAGGTTCTAATAAAGTTTGTGTCGAGTTTAATATATCCCCATTCATGGAACGTACTGTGGTTTGGGGTTGTTTTTTTTTCAATCGAGGTTCTCAGTCGATTTGCTCCATGACTCATTTTTACATTCTCATGGAATGCAATAAGGAGTTACTCTAACCACTGTGGTTCTCCTGGGCTGGGAAAATTCACAGGTGAGTATGTCATGTTGTTTGGCATGACCGGCAACTAGACGGTTCCTATATTTGTAATAAGTAATCCTGCCTGCGAGTAGTGGTGTTTTCCATACTCTACCATTAAGTGGGAGCCTAGTTTTGAAAATTGATGTTAGTTCCCCAGTTGCATTCTTGGCTAAGGTTGGGCGTGTAACACCCCACAAGGTCATTTAAGGGAAGGAAATACCTCATGTTTCCCAACGTCGTCAGTTCAGGCGTGATTTTGCAATCTTACTCGTATTAGGCAATTCCCTTGCATGTCATAGGATTACTTGCAATAGCTCAGGCTACTTGCTTTGAAGGACGCTGACCTTGAATCTAAATTATCTGCTCCCTAATACCCTTCACTGCAGGAGAGGAAACAATTTTTCACACGGAATTAGAAGAGGAAGATGATCTTGGAACAGCACATGCAAATAACCTCCAACCACTTGTTTAATCGAGGTCAGCTCCCAAGAAAAATTTACATCCACGAAGTATCATTACCATTACATAATATCTAGCAAAAATATTTACTGCGGTGTAAGTGTGGAACACGGGGTTAATAACCACTGTAAATGTTCTTTGCTGAGTGCCAAATCAGCCCAAAAGCAAGCACTCATTTTGCATTAAACAACAGCGACTAATGGTGGCAACCAAGGGGTCAGATAACATTATTGCTTCAAGTTCTTATTCTGTGGATGCATTTTTTGGCCTTGAATCCCTCCTTACGGTATAAATTACCAGCTTAAAGAGTGCTTTTAAGAGCAGTCCTTTGAACAGGAGTGGGAAGAGCATTTAAGCATCTCCAAGGTCCCCATAGACATAGTGCTGGTGGAAGCTGTCAGGGGAATGCACTAATAGCCCCCAGAAATGCACTATGATTGCCATTCTCCTTGCTTCAGTTTTAAATTTCCCCTCTCAGGCATAGCTGCATAGGTCAAGTCCACCTTGGTCGCAGAGATCAAATATGTTCTCTGCAGCATTATCTCAGAGAGGGCTTTTGTTTTTCAGACTTCTGTCCGAGGTTGAAATAAAAGCCTTTCTTTTTTTTTATTTTTGTGAATTCTTTTAATAGAAATCTTTTTTCTAGGAATCCTTGGAAAGGGTTGTTGTATGTTACTGCTACTCCCTGGGTCAAATTTTCTCTTGCAGCGATTTAAATGGAGCTTTGCCAGCTTACAGCAAGAGAGGATATATTCCCATGAGTTTTTACATCATGAAATTTTATTGCTGATGTTGATTCCGAGGGTTACCACATACCTGAAGAACTCTGGGCAGACAACCAAGAACTTCATATGATATTAATTCTGTTTGCTGCACATGAAACTTCACTGATTTCAGATATCCCCAGGTTTATATTGTCTACAGAGTGAACACCACCAGCAGAGTATCTCGTATTACAAACACAACGGAGAAAAGCTTGCCTTAATATTTTCTTGTGGGGAAACAAGGGAAGGCTCTCTCTGAAACATCTGATAAATTTAGCAACAAGACCCCATGCAGCAGAGCCAGATCTCTCTAATTCCCTTTCTCCTCCACTGTTTTCCTCCACAGATGGTTGTAGGTCAAGTATTATTCCTCCATTCCACATACTAATATATATACTGCTTTTCACAAAGCTTTTTGCAATAAAGACTGCACAAACAGAAAACAACTTTGATCAGCCTTGCTGAAGATATTTTAGATTTGGTAGCAGATGTAGGAGTATTTGTGTCTGGGATTATGAATGAAATTAATTGTATTAAATTAATAAATTGAATCTTCTATTAAAGCACAAGAAAAATCATGTTGTTTCAGTTAATGAAGTAACAAAAGCAGTTAACCTTGTAATGAATTAATGAGCTGTGGTGGAAAGGTTTGTAAAGTAGATAATAAGGAAATTGTAGCAGCAAGTGTCCTTAAAAGACACCCATGAAGCTCTGTTTCGTATGGCACTTCACAAGTTAATATCTGACAGCATTGCGTGTAATGACACAGTAGAATATGCATGATGTAATTGTTTAGTTACCCAATCAGATCTGTTAAACGTTGTGTAAGGTGGGCATGCGGTCAAGGGGTATGGCTTCCAAATGTGGATGTGAGTGAAGTAGTTTGTGAATAAAGAAATCAACATATTTGAGGGTTTGGAGGAGAAGAATCAGTAGCCTTGAAAAGAAAACTCTGATAACTCTCCTTCATTTGCTCTTACTAAACCAGAGCAGCTATTTGGTAACAAGCTGTTAAGATTTGCTGTTTAGAATACTTGTGCATATGCTTAGAAATAGAATTAAATTTTTACAGATTGTTGGGTTTAAGAGGAAAGGAAACAGCTGCACTAGTTTTAATGCAGCTGTTTAGAAGAACAAACCCAAGATCTATTATTTCTACGGCCTGTCTTTATTTGATGTTAAGGTGAGCAGTCGTTATCTATCCTGAGCTAATTTCATATCAGAGAAGAAACACTAGTCCTTAAAATCCCTAAATCCTTTACTGCATCACACATATCCCAGTTCCAAGGAGTTGTATTTGTCCCTTCTCACAAGGGGGATTAATTGCTTTTTACTTCACTATCCCACCCCATTTGATATATTGTCTCAGTGGACCCTCCACACGGAGAAGGGTTTATAACCCTCAGCCCTGTTTGTCCTCTCCTTTTGAATAAATTAACACTAATTCTCTGACTCTGGGCAGGCTAAACTCAACTTGGGTAGTAGCAATCCCTCTGTAGAAAGTCCACTTTGCTGGCTTTATGACGCAGGAAAATCCATAATTAAGTTGTTCTCGTGCTCTCTGAGTACTCCTCAGACCCCTACAAATCCCCTGCATCTTCCTTGGTGACCTTGCAGCAGATCACAAGTGATTCCTTTTTCTGCCTTTTTGAGTCCTTGGTGCTACAGTGTCCTTGTGAGCAGTGGCAGCTCACAGTCACCTAAGAACTGTCCTACAAATGCTTTCTCCATACAATGTGTGTCTACAGGAACCATGGCTCCTCACAGGAATGATATTCAAGCTCAGGAGAGATCAAATCTGAGGTAAAAGAGGCTTTACTTTATATATATATAGTTAGTTAGTTAGTTAGTTAGTTAGTTAGTTAGTTAGTTAGTTAGTTGTTTTTTAACTTCTTTTAATTTATTATGGGTTTGTGTTTCCCCTGCTGGACTTTAAAGCTTAAGGAATCAAGCTGCACCCTCATATGAAGTGACTCTGTCACATGCAGGTAACTTCTGCATAGACAGTCCTCAAATCATGGGGAAATCATGATTTTTATTTATACACTGTGCAGTTTCTGGGAATTCCAGTCAAGAAGCAGGATGCTGCTTTCCTATACACTGCATAGTCTGGAGGAAGAGGAGAGGAAATCAGTCATTTCCCCTATTTTGATCTAAGCAATCCACAAGGTTTTTCATGACTGAATTATCTACACATTGGGCTCTTGAGGAGCATTGTAACACCGAAGGATGTTGCATCAGATGTGGAATTTCCAGCTTGGCTGTTGCTGCCTGTTTCCTGACTTTTTTTTTAATTTAAAAATAAAAGGTATTTTCTCCTAAATCTGAAGTTTCAGAGGGCTGATGTGCGATCACAAAGCCAAGTTATTTTATTTCTTGGTCTGCTTCTGTGCTCGGTTTGGGTTTTTGCCCTTTGTTTGCATTGTGTGGATGTTGGCGTTGGCATTCAGAGAGACTGTATTGTCTGCGCTGCGGTGATTGATGGGATGATTCATGAAATTTCAGCTGTTGCAGTGGGAACTTGAGAATCAGGGTGTCATTGCTCTTCTTTGCCTTTGTTCACCTCCTTGAGTGCTTCGCTTTAAGGAAGCAGAGCAAGTACGCTTTTGTGTGAGGTGTTTCTACTACTTGAGATTAAGAGCGCATAGACCACATATTTATCTTCCTTCCCTCGTCTTTCTTACAAGGAATTTCTCGGAGTGTTCACAGAAGAATCTGAAGATATTTTTAGTAAAGAGATCCAAGGAGAGACCTGGTTGTGAAGATGGCTGTTGAGTAGATTGGAGTCAGTTTTTCATGCTATTTGAGGACATTAAAGTATTTCACAATGAGTAGTGTTGTAGGAACTTTTGAAACATAAATGGTGACTTGTTTTTCCTTATGCAGAATGAGTATTTACAGGTGCAGAATGCAATCGCTACAAAAAGATGCAAGCAATATTCAAAATTGTTATGGTGCTTATATCAGAACAAATGTCATTTTTTCTGGGAGGCAAACTGGGGTGCAGAGCTGAAATCACCCAGCTTGGTCAGTCACCCAGCAAATCTCCTTTAGAGAGGAGTGAACCCAGATTCCTCAGGATATCCCTTAGCTCAAGTGCAGATGAACACACAGGACACTATGCTGTGGAGAATAAGAGCCCAAACGGAGTGACAATTGGATACCTGTATTAAAACACAGAGTTAATTTTCTCTTTTCTTTCTTTTCTCTTTCTTTTCTCTTTTCTTTTCTTTTCTTTTCTTTTCTTTTCTTTTCTTTTCTTTTCTTTTCTTTTCTTTTCTTTT
>WTSP01021647.1:45962-56499 GCA_025331215.1 Actenoides lindsayi | reverse complement strand
GGAGACTCCACAGCCTCTCTGGGCAGCCTGGCACAGCCTCCCACACCCTCACACCAAACAACTTGCTCCTCCTGCTCGGATGGAGCCATTATTTAAAAATAAGGATTTATCTCTGCTGTTCTCTTGGCAGAGAGAAATCAAAGTAAATGACTCTTAATGTTGGCTTCTCTGCTAGAAGGTTCTAGGTAAGGTATTTACTACAGATGCCTACAAAGCAGAAGTGGTCCTCTTGTGTGACACAGACATCTTTTTCCACCCAGACACACTTGTTTGTTGAGAGAACTTTGCAAGTTCAGGAGCTACAAAAAACATTGACTGGTGTTGCAGCCTCATGGTTTTTATTTAACAGTCCTTTTGTGCGTGTCTTGGAGAAAACCTTTGTTCCTCTTTACTCCTAAGGGTCTACATGCAGTTGTTGATTTGGGGGACTTCAGCACTTTTCCTATCGCTTGGCTTTTAAAAAGTGTGCCACCTTTTTTGGCAGAGAGATCTGTAGGGAAAACACCCCTTCCTATTGATAGTCACCTGAAAGAGGCCGGTGGATGACACAGGATGTGGCCGGTGGATTGCTTTTGCATCCCTGAGCTGTTTTCTTCCCACCTTTATTGGAGATCTGAAGAAGGTGTGGAGCAGGAAATGATCCTTGTTTCCAGATGAGTTGCTTGAGAATGTTTCCCCAACACGCAGAGACTGGAGCTGAACAGGCACTCGTGTGCCTGCGGCGTGAGCTGCTTCGGACGGTTGGCTTCGCGCAGCCTGGCAGGAGAAAAGTGGCGCGGATTTGGAGACAAGCGACTGGGAGGTGGGAAAGTAAACTGGTTTCTTGGCTTCTGTGGACTCCCTGCCTGACACATAGAGATTTGCTCAAGACAGTGAAATACCCCGATGGCTTTGGGAAGGATGGACTGTGGTCACCAGTATCGGGCTGAAGGGGAGCGTTCATCAGGAGCCGGGCAGTCCCCGTGACTGCGGCAGCTCCAGCGTGGTTGGGTTGGGTTGGGTTGGGTTGGGTTGTGTCGTCGAGCAGGAAGTGTCAGATGTACGTTTATAGATTAGAGTTACCTTCTCAACTTCGTGAAGGTCTTTACCGTGAGTCAAAAGAGAAATGCTCGCTGTGAGACGGAGATAAGCCGAGTTTCTGTAGGGCTTGTTCTTACTCTTGTTCCACTTGGAGCAGTTACTCTGCGGTCCTCACCCTCTCTTTGACTTTTAGCTACTGCCTAGATACGACAGGTACCAAAATACACCGCACCAGCAGAGCCCCTGCTGGGATTTGCTGGAGCTGAAACTGGCCTGCAGCCAGCTTGCTGTGTTCCTCCTGCTGAAGCTGGGCGAGGTGCAAGGAGCTCAACCGTTTCCTAGCCAAACGGCATCGGGTTCTGCTGCTCTAGGGAGGTGTTTGTAGGTGAACACGTAACCAAGCGCTGAGTTACCTGTGAACGTGCAGTTTGCAAGGGTCTGTCCTTTGGATCTCTGCATAATCCTTTTCTTTTTGTTTGGTCGGCGTGCTTTTTTTCTTCGGGTTTGTTTTGTTTTTATGCCACTTCCTTTTGTGTCAGGAAATGAAAACCCAAGCATTTTGCCAGTTCTGATAAACAGCCAGAGGTGAGGGCAGGTCTTTGCCTCGGGGATGCTTGCTGTTGTTGGGAGGCAGGCTCTTTCTGGTGGGTTTTGTAGCTCGCTGCAGTTGCAGGTGTACAAAAAAAATACACTTTGCAATTATTTTTTTTGCGTTTACTTTGTGTGTTTGACGGCACTGGGTTTGTTTCCCTGCTGGAGTTACCCAGCCTGTTCTGAGATCAGGGTACCACTTTGGTACGGGTCAAGGGCTCGTAGCCTGGGTACTGCTTGTAGAGGCTGCAGCGGTTTCTGGTGTAAGGGCCGGGCTGTGTCCTCAAATAAAACACAACTGTGGGGGTGGAGGGGAAGAGGAATTCTCACGCTGGGATTGCAGCGGCGCGAGAGCTTTTTGCCAGCAGGGCCGTCTGTCCGGCAGGCTCCGCTGCCCCGCGCCCCTGATTGACACAGTCCCCTGGCACAGCCCTAGGGACCTGCCTCTGCGGGGAGGGTTATTGGGAGGCAGTGCCTCTTTCTAGTTGTGGAAAGAAGCCTTATCGGTGAAGTAATAAACCCACAAGCCTTAATTCCTGTTGGTTTGTCTTTTTTCCATAACTCTCTGGTAGTGCCCTCAAGGCTGCGAAGAAGAACGTTCTCATCCTCCTTTGTAAGGAAAGTGCCAGGGTGGGGAAGATCTGGGGACTTTTGGTTTGATTTAATAGGTCACCCGATAGAAATCAGCACATATCAAGTAGGGTCTAACTTGCCTATACCTTCAAAAAGTGGAAAAAGTCCCAACATTTAGCAGGATCTTCTCCATTAGTTCGGTTATTTCTTAATCTGTGGGTGGTTTGCAATATGTGCCCCTGAGTTTCTTACAAAACAAGAAGAGAGCAAAGCTCTGAGAGGTTGTTGAGGAAGTGACTGGTGATGGTAGCAGGCATTAAACCCTTCAGCTGTGACTACTCGTTCTCTCACAGAACTGTTTGTAAAGCAGTATAAATATTTTTTTTCCCTGTTTCAAATCTATTTGTTTCACTTCCCTTTCAGCTGTCAACACTTCAGCTTGTAACCAAAGTGCCTTATTCTTTTAAGACGTCTCCGTTCCTGACAAAGCACCTCGGCTGTTCTCATTAGTGGCTTCGTGACAGTGCCATAGTTGAAAGTGTGAAGTAGGTTCTCGGGTTGTTCAGAGAAACAAACTCCTGTCAGATCTGAAATGTTTGTGGTCATCTGCAGCGAGGATCACCCAGGATTTGCAGCAAGGTTGTCCGCTTCTGTCAGCGAGCCCAAATTTGGTGGCAAATTTAGTTAAATCTATCTGGGTGCCTCATTAAATATATGAGTCATCTAATTTAAGATTATTAAATAACACGACCTATTTCAGTATAGGGAAATATCCCCCGTGGACACCTCCTCGTTGAGAGGTTTGAGGAATTGGGAGGAGGTTGGGGCTGGTTTTGCTGAAGCCAAGGATAACGTACTCTCTACTATTAACACTTTAGGTTTAAGAGTGAACGTGAAAATAACTCGAGTGTGCTGGTGACCGAGCCACTGTCGAGCACCACGAGAGGATTTTAAACAGGAACCAGGCTCCTAAGTTGACTTTCTGGCTCCTGCTGGGCCGAGCGGGGGAAGTATTCAGCGCACGCAAGCTGGTTTCACTGCTTTGCATAGTGTTCTTCTCGCTTCCTGAAGAAGTGAAACACTTTACCAGTCTTACCAGTTTGTTTCATTAGACCACACTGGGAAAGAGTCAACGACTGTGTAAATGAAGTTGCTAATTAATAGAAGGCAAAGACCTGCTCCCTGTCCGCATCAGAACGCGCACCTCTGTTAGGAGAAATAAATAAATTGAATTGGAAGAAGTTTTCCTTTAGCTTGGTTATGATCACGCAGGGTCGGGTGGTCATTCCTGGCTTCCTTTTGAACATCAGTTGTTGCTCTCCTTTCCTTTGAGCCTGAGTGGGGATTGGTTATGCTGCGTGGGGAAAAAGGGATGGAGAGGCTTGAGGGGTTTCGGGAGGCTTTCGGAGTCAAGGACTGGCACAGCTTTTGAGTGCCTTGGATGTTGTTGATGGGTGACTTTTTATTCATCTAGCTGGAAGTCAAAAAAAAAATGATTAACTTTAGAGATCCTAGTGAAGCAGCGATGAGAAAGTAGCTACGTTTACAAGCTTTGTTTTGGACTGGCAGCTTGTCCTTCTCTCAGGTTCCTCCCGCAGTGTCGCTGTCCTGAATTGTGTACAGCCAATGGAAATCCTTTCAGGAATTGCTCATTGCAGCTCTCCGGAGTGGATCCCTCTGTCTGGGAGCAAGTGCTGGTTTATATTACACTTGAGCTGACCGGTGGGGCAAGAGCAGTGGTGGTGTGCCTTGAAAAACTCTGTCCTTAATGGGATTAAGCCACACTCGAACGTTAGTGTTGAAGATGATGTCACTTGAATACTAATTTTTTGTTTGTTTTGTTTCTTTTAAGCAAATGGTTATGAGCCTTAGAGTTTCTGAACTGCAAGTGCTTCTGGGTTACGCGGGGAGGAACAAGCACGGACGGAAACACGAACTTCTGACAAAAGCACTGCATTTGTTAAAGGCTGGCTGCAGTCCTGCCGTACAAATGAAAATCAAAGAACTCTATAGGCGAAGGTTCCCTCAGAAAATCATGACACCTGCAGACTTATCAATCCCCAGCGTACACTCGAGCTCCATGCCAGCAGCTTTGTCTCCGTCTACCATTCCACAGCTCGGTTACGATGGCCACCCTGCCACGTCACCGTTGCTTCCCGTTTCGCTTCTGGGACCTAAACATGAACTGGAACTCCCCCATCTCACGTCTGCGCTCCACCCTGTCCATCCCGACATCAAACTTCAGAAATTACCTTTTTATGACTTGTTGGATGAGCTGATAAAACCCACCAGCCTAGGTAAGGTTGCGAACGTTGTAATCGGGTTTGAAGTGCTTTGAAAAAAAGAGTTGTTTGTTTATTTATTTACTTTTTCAAGAGTAGTGGCTGCATTCAGCAGCTGATGCAGTAAGTGGTTAAAGATTGCATCACAGCAGTGTTTAGAGAATTGCTATTTTGGGTAACTTTTGGAACAGATTGTTCTACATGGAGAGACATCTTACGTAACACTCATTAGTTGCTTTAGCTGAGCCACTAAATATGGTTCAAAGATCCGTTATGTTTAAGGGGCGTGTTTGACAAGGAACCAACTAAACCCGAGAAAAAAGAAGAAAACCTGTCTGCTTTCAGTAGTTCTTTTAAACCTCACAGAGTTTAATTGCTGCAATAAATAAAGCAGTAATCAAACAAAATACCCTCGAATCCATCAAGCCCACAAAAGCTTCTCATACGTGCAGGGAAAGGCTGCCAGGGTAGATATTTGCTGGGCTCCATTACAGCCTGAACATCTGAAGAAGGCTTGCGGTTCTCTTGCAGTTGTGGCTGCTTTGTCTTTAAACCCTCTTTTGTATTCAGGTATAAATCACTCGCGTAGCTGCCGAGAATAATCTGATGCTTACAGAGCATTATATAACAATGTGTGATTTTTTTTTATTATTATTTATTTTTTTTTTTTTGTTCTGGCTCCGACTCCATGTAGCCCTTAACAGCCTGGTTAACTTTTAATGCTCTTAAATACTGCCGCAACACAATAGCCCTGTTGGTTTCTGGAGGGGCTGCTTGTATGTTGGAACCTTCTGCTCTCTTGAAGCCCTGGAAAAGATTCCCTGTGAGAATAGCTGGGAGGAGGAGATTTGTGAGAGTGGATACGGGGAGATGGTGGGTGAGTGGGGAAAAATAATGTCCTTTGCTAAAGAGATCCCTTGCAAACCAACAGGAGCAGGTACTTCACGTTAACGGTCTGAACAGCTACAGGGGTGTAGGAGGTTGATCTGCACGTGGGGATGGGGTCCTGCAGGTTTCTGAAGTGTGTTGCACAGTCATTTGCATTTTCGTTCCATTTTAAAAATGTTTTTTTTTATTTTAACTGTTAAAACTAAGACATCGAGGGAAAACCAGAGAACTCTTGATAATCTCATCTTCTGCTTCAGGTATACTTTTCAGAGATAGCCTGTATCTCTTTCCCTTTAATCTAAACCCTAATTGATTAATAAGCATTCCAGGCAATGCTGGTGGTGCAGGATAATTAAGTAGTCAGTATGTGGCTCATCGCTTTTACATTATAAATACTTAAAAATAATGCTGTAATTTCCCTGAGACATTCCCATGCAGGAATTATGGTATGCATTTCTTCCTAGATGTGGTAAGAACACTTTGCTGTCAGCTCTGTGTCTGACAAACCGGCCCCAAATGAAGAGATCATAATTCAGGCTCTGTCATGTCTTATTGCTCCAGGAGTTTATATACAATAGAAGATGGGTTTTTTTCTCCTTTGTGGACTCTGAGCATCAGGGGAAGAAAATGGAAGTGGGTGAAATTCCAACCAGATGACCTTTTTAAGCAATCTTGGTCCTTTTGATTAACTTCAGAGTGTGTTTGGGGTTTTGTTTTGCGTGTGCATCCTATGGTGTCTTTTCTGTTTGTCTGAGGCAGTGCTATTAAAAAGCTATTTTTCTTGTGCTTTTGGGGGAAGAGAAAGCTTCAGTGGCCGTGCAGATGAGAAATGACTGGTTGTTTCCTTCTGTAGTGGAAAGTAATGCTGCTGCAGACTGTAAAATTGCCGACTATAAATGTCACAAAGGTATTTTAAAGTAATAAATATATATTAATGAATAAAACGATTGGAATAATAACCAGTAACGTGCAGCTTTACACTTTCAAAACAACTCGGAGCAGTTGTGCATTCGGCTTGGCAGGTTTAAAATGCAAATATGGAGCAGGTTTACATTCATTTTCTCCATTTATACAGTTACTGGTACTCTAAAACTCTTAAATGATTTGTTGCATTTTTGCCCCAAATGGTTTGGGCATCCTTGTCACTGCTGCAAACAACGTGGCTCTCCTCAAATATTGAATTTCTAGGTTCCCTGGCTTTGTTTTCAAATGGCAGCTGCGTATTGCAAACACTCAGAACTTCTCCTTGGCTTCTGGCCAGTGTTTCAGCATCTCCTGCTTGAGTTTTCCCATCGGATTCCTTGTGGGGTAGGGATGAGAAAGTTGGGAATTAACTCTGATTCCCTCCCCCACAAGGACAAGCTGCTGACCTGATGTGGGGTTTTGAATAATTATCTCCCTGCTTAAAATGGAACCGACTGGAACAGGAAAAAATGTGTGTGAGAGAGAGAGAGAGAGAATGAGTGTGATCTCCACTGATTTGAGGATCTTTAGATTCTTCTGAAAAGACAGTAATTACTCTAGGAATTGAGCAAATCGCATTTTTGGATGCGATTCTCCCCCATCTTTCCCGAGTCGAGGTGGGATTGCTCGGAAGCTTTGCCGTGCTAGTCTTCTGTCTCATCGAGACGTGATGATTAATTTGAAAAGCAATAATTTGCCAAAGCCTCGGGGAAGGGAGTTGCACAGCAGGGCTCTCCAACATGCGTTCTCTACCCAAAGATTTTACATAGGTGGGTAGCGCACAAGCCAACGTGAATGCCAGAGAAGGAAATTAACTTTGCTAACTATGGTATTTAATGTCGCAAACAAAAGGAGGAAATGGATGTAACCTCCTTACCCTTGCTTCCTCAAAATGTAGCTCCCAAGTGTGATTAAACCCCACAAGCTGCCTGCTTGCCAGACGGTCAATGGCCCTTCCTCCCGACCCTTCTCCTCAACAGCTCCGGAGGGTCTTTGCTGAGCCCGGCCGGCTGAAGCGTGCGTGCCAAGCTGAGGTTGGAGGGCTGTTGGCTAACTCTGGGGGGGGGGGTTTCACCTTTCTCTGGCTTACAGCAGCCCGTACACCTCGTAGCAGTGAGTAGGATGCTTGCGGCAGAGCAGACTCGCCTAGCTAGTTGAACTCGTAAGCTCGGGCTGCGCTACCTCGGCCTGCTCTTGTTTGAAGAACTGAAAGCAGCAGGTAGGCCCCGCTGACGGAGGGACCGCTGCCGTTCCTCCGCTCGGATTGCAGAGCCTCTCGCCGCCTTCGGAGCGTTTCAAGCACACAGAACTACTGAGGCTGGAAAAGACCTCTGAGGTCATCAGGTCGGAGCCCTCGGAGCCCCGTGGCTGATGCTGGCAGCGGTGGCCGTGCCGGTTGGGCCATCGGGAGACGACGCCGTTTTCTCGACTCCCGAGACGACTGCCAGCGAGCTTGTGTTATCTGAGAGGCAGAGGTGGCTTGTCGATGTTCCTGGCGAATCCGATCCATAGTTCATTAGTCATCCTCATTGCAAAACCGAGGAAGCGGCTCGGGCGGATTGGTTTTTTGCGTCCAAGCCAACTGGGAGAGCGCTGGAATCCGAGGGTGGCTGTTGGTGGGATGGATCTACGCTCAGCTCCTGCCGCGCCGGCGAGAAGGCCGAGAGCTGTGCCCCGTGGTTAACCACCATGTGCTGTGATTCTACCGCTGGCTTTGGGAGATTTTTTAAATTTATTCTTGGAGGAGAAGGTCTCCAGTTTGGCCTTGATGGGATGCATTAAACTTGCCTTATTATTGTCACTCCTCTGTTGTTGTTTGTTTTCTTTTGCATAGGAACTCCTTTACATCAGAGGATTTTGGTTGTTAGTTTCTCAAGTGAAGCTGCAGCTTTCACTGAATTTCCCCATTTTCAGCACCCGGTGCCCAGAGGCTGCTAATTGGTTGTTTTTTAAGCGTAGGGCCAATTTTCTAAAAGTAACTTCTAACACCCAGATAAGATCTCTTTTCTGTGGCAAACTGTTGACTCTGAGATGAGTAACACGCACCAGAATTCTGCCAGGTTCCGATGGAAGGGGGACATGAGATAGTTAAACAGCATCTTAAAGGTATTTCTCATTACAGCGTATGTCATTCCTAATTGCTTTAGCTCTGTAGTTGTTCCAGAAAACATTTTAACTAGGTTATAGGTCTTTACTTACCTGTAAGGGGAAATGAACCTTTTCACTTTAAAGGATCAAAGGGCCTGTGCTGCTCTTTCAGAAGCTATCTGAACGGCGTGGGGACGATCACCCAACAGTTTATTTGCTGTGCTTCAGGTTTAAGCGACGTGGAACACAAACAACACTGAAACTGGGATCCGAGCTGTGGAAATGAGGATTTTTACCTACAGGTCTCACCCTCCTGGAAGGAGGAGACAAAAACTTCAGGCTTTTGGGGGGAGTCAGAACATCAGTTACAGAAAACACGCTGCCAGACTCCAGACACTGGCTCCATCGGGTGAAAGGAGCTTCCTTGGTTTGCTTAGGTCTCAGTTTCATTTTTTAATCTAGTAACAGGGTTTCTGCAATAAGCAGAATTTCACCCCTGGTGCCTGCCCTCGAGAATTATGCACTTGCTAACCAGTGTCCGTGCTCCTGACTTGCATTTCCCTTGAGATTGTCTCTCTCTGACTGTGATTGATCATGGTTACGAGGATGTGCTGCCTTCCCGAAGACAGCTCTGACTGATCTGACTAAAACCTTTCGGGTGACTGTAGTTCAAGGTACAGCTATTAAACAATTAAACAGTTCAGCGCACTTCGAAATCTGGGCTGGAAACTCTGGAGGTTTTGTTTGGCAAGTATTTCTGCCTTTGGTGTATCAGCAAGCTCATCTGTCGCTCTGCGCAGGCAGTGTGGTGGTTTGTATGAAAGTCACGCTTTTACTGTCTTCTGGGTTTGTTATTTAAAAGAAAAAAATGTACTTTGTGGGAGGAAGTTCAACTCAACACTGTATTCTTAACTCAGGCTTGAGCTTTCTGACTTCCGGCCCTGCAGTTTTTCATTGTGCAAGAAACAGGCTGCGACATCAGCTCTGTCTCGTCCCTGTGCTCTAGCTCAACTAGAATTACAGCGCGCTTCGCTTTCTTTTTTTGGCTTCAACTTGTATCTGCGTGTGGTATGCCTCAAGTCCACGTCCAGAGAATCTTTCCAGAGTCCGTTGCTTTTAAGTATAAGGGAGCTTTAACCAACTGGGCAGCTCTTGTGCTACAAGAAAAGGAGTATAATTTATTATTGCTCACTTGAGCCGGTTGCTCAATCTTTGCGTGCGTAGAACTGAGCTCACCCGAATTCCAGGACCTTACAGGATAGGGATGTCTTCAGACACTGCTGCTCGGATGTGGCTGGATCTCAGAAGCCACTTTGCTTCCCAAAATCAAATTAGGCTGTGTTTTTGATAATTGATAATTTGAGGAGTTAGGCTCGGTGATCCTCATGGGTCCCTTCCGGTGTAGGATATTCTATGATTCTAACTAAAGCTTTTAGTAGAAGGAATTACAGCAAACCACGTGATTGACTCGAAGCATGTGAGTAATCCATTAATAATCCATTAATAATCAGGGACCCAATCTAAGCTCGGCGGGATATCCCTTTAAGTGTTCAGAGAGATGAGGCCTCGCAGTGGAGCTCACGGAGCGGAGGGAGGAAGCTGTGCTATTGCAACGCGTAGTTTTTAAGCTTTCCTCTTGCAACCAAGATGTTGAGGTCATTTGTTGGTTGTTGGAAATGCTGCTGGAAGTCTTCAGGAACTTGGGAGTCTTTTAGAGATCTTTTTCTCTCCCATTATGATGGCTTTTAGAAGAAGGTGACATGGGTTGCACTAATCCTGGTAGAGCACTTACTAGGGACTCTTGTCTAAGCATGAACTTCAAACTTAATTTTTCACTTTTCCTGCCTTACAAAACTTGCTACTTTCTTATTGAGAATAAAAATATCCTAGAAGCAGAATACCCAGAGTAGGGCAGTGGCAGGGCCAGCTTTTTAGTCTCGCTCATTCGAAGTGTTTAACTGCTGTCATAGAGTCATGGAATTGTTTAGCTTGGAAGAGACCTTGAAGATCAGCGAGTCCAGCGTTAACCCGGCACCGCTGCCAGGGCACCACTGACCCCTGTCCCTCAGCACCACGGCTTGGAAACCCCTCCAGGGATCACGGGGACTCCACCACTGCTGTCAGTGCTTGTT
>WTSP01021647.1:17633-32723 GCA_025331215.1 Actenoides lindsayi | reverse complement strand
CAGTGTTTAAGGCCAGGCTGGCTGGGGCTGTGAGCACCCTGCTCTAGTGGGAGGTGTCCCTGCCCATGGCAGGGGGGCTGGAACTGGATGATCTTTAAGGTCCCTTCCGACCCTGCCCATTCTATGATTCCTCTTCAGCGCGGGCTCCCTACGGTCCTGAGGCCACGCTGCCTGTAGGGCTCTTGCTTTCTGTGCTGATACGAGGCCGCGAGCAGCTTCCTCTGGCTGCTCGGCATTGCCCTCACCCTCTCCCTGTTCTCCTCCCCAGGCTGCACTGATTCCTGCCCGGCCCGGCTTCCCCCAGCCCGCTCCCAGCGTGAGTATCGGCCGAGGGGTCCCGTCTGCGAGCCGTGTGTACCCCGGGGAGCGGGGGGAGGCGGGTGGGTGGGAGGGATGAAGGTGGCTGTGAGCCTTTCAAAGGCCAACCCAACGTGGACATCCGGAGAAGTCGCTCTCTCTTGGCTCTGTCCGTGTGGCGCAGGGGAGCGTAGGCCTCCGGGCCCGTGACGTACAGTCCCTTTCCACGACGTTGGAGATCAAGCCGGGCCTCGAGTCTGCAGCCTGCATATTCCTACTGCTTCTCTGAGCCCTCGGGCAGTGACAGAGGAGATAAACCATGCAGGAAACAGCTCTGCCGTGCAAAATGGCTGCTGGGGTGGGGGGGGAGACACGTGCTGAGAGGCGGGGGGAAGGGAGGAAGGGAACAGGAGAAACTCTTGACCAGTTACTTACAATATTCTTTCTTTATTTCCAGGTCTAAATTTGAAAAGTGAAATCGGAGCACTGACTGGGGAGGTGAGTGATACTGTACTGATAATGTAACGTTGCTGTCCGTGTGTAGTTGACCTTCTTCTAGTAGCTTATATGTTAAATAAGCTTGAGCTGTTTCCAAGTGGCTTATGGAAATAATAGGATCGGCTTAAAGGAGTTGAATGCCACTGTAGAGGTTACATTGTTTAACAGCAAATGCTTTGCTTGGGCGTTCCCTGGCTTCTAAAATTACATCAGAATTTGTATGGACGGGAAAAGAGGCCGATTAATGAATCGTTTAGGTGGGGAAAAAGTGAAATGGAGGTGAAAATACTTGTGTGATTTATTAGCTTGAGGGCTTACTTGTGTGACAGGGGGACCGGGGAAAAAGCGGAAAGAAATGTAGTGAAAAGTCCTGGCTTTGCCCCCTGTAATCACCCACATTCTTTCATGCTCGTCGGTCCCAGAGCAGATATTTTTTTACACCCTGTGAAAAGAATTTCTTGATGTGGGTGGTGGAGGAGGTGGGGTAGTACTGGGGGTAGACACGTGGGTGTTTGTCAGGCTTCCTTAGGACTGGGAACGCGTGGCTGGACTTGACCTGAGGGGTTAGGTGCTTTTTGCCAACTAGTAAGCTTTCTTAATTGTACTTATTTTTATTTGCTTTTGTCTCTGAATTGTTGCAGATACCAGTGACTGACCGTGATGAGATGCTAGCAGAAAAGCATCCACGTGTGTAGTAGGAGAGGGTGAGTATACAGAGAGTAGCAGTGAGCAGACGTGATGGCTGGGGGTCAGTTCATGCAGCATGTGTAATAAAAACACTGAGCTGCAGAGCTCAGGAGGGGCAGAGGCAGGAGAAGGAAACCTGCATTTGGTGCCCGTGCCAGGGTGTGAGCCCGGGGCCTAAGGAAGGAATAAGAAAATGAAGCTGTGTGGACATGGAGTTGAGTTCAGCTGGCTCACGACCACCCAGCCCCTGTCAGTGGTGCCACTGTGACTTGATGTGTGGTGAGCAGGTTTCAGGGGAACCTGGTTTTGTACAGGAGGGGTCTTGGAATGCGGTCGAGGGTGGGAATTTGTGCATCTAGCTTGAAATAAGGTGTTCCAGGATGGATTGATTGCAAACCTTTGTCTGCAGCAGAGAACTAAATAAACTTCACCTTTTTTTTTGGCTTGATGTGTGTTTCATGAGTGATCTCTTGGGTAGTTCTGGGGTCTGATGAAAATCCCGGGTGCTGCCGTTGGTGCCTCTCCTTTGAAGCCAGAAGTGGGATTCCTGTGTCTTCTCTGGTGGTGCCAGCTGCATAAACCCACTTCAAACCAGTGTTACTGGTTGTGGGGGCTGGTTTGGGAGCAGGTGATACCTTCAGTGTCATCTGGTAGCAGATGAATCTATAGGTCGTGGTCTGTACCCCAGGTCTGTTGCTGTTGGGGAGTGATGAGCTCACTCCTGCCAAAGGCCATGCTGGTGGGTGGTGGCCTTTGGAGGTGCTGAGAGGGTTAATGAGGTTGATGAGTTGCTCTCCAGCAGTTGCTGATCCTGTTAGGTAAGGGCTTTGGTGCTTCAGGTGTGGTCTGTGGGTTTGTCATCTTCCTGTTACCAGGAGAAACTGGTTCCCACTTAACAAGAATAAAAGTGTGTTTTCCACTCAGCAGTGGGGTGATGGAAAATGTGGAGTGAGCTGTAACAACTAAAGGGGAGGTGGGAGGACATGGAAGGGTGTAAACACTGGTCAACAGTGGGTTAAATCATCAAACCTCTCCAGGAAGCCCAAAGGGATAAGGCTTTTGGCTTTGTCTACAAATAATTGTGTGGTAATGAGGACCAGAAAGTTCTAAACCACCTCTGTCCCAATTCCACACACTGCCCCTGATAGTTTCTAACAGCCCAGGTGGGTCAAACGTGCTTTATAAAGCCCAGTTGCTCCTGAAAACCAGTCGGGTGCTCTTGAGGGTTCAAGGCAGGTATGGTGGCCCCCCCATTCCATCTCCTGGTTCTGACCCTGTGTCCATTGGAGTCCTCCACCCCCATGGGCAGAAACCTCCAGAAAAACCTTTTTTAGGTTGCAAACAAGATGCTTTTAATTCCCTGGTGCAAAGGTCGGTGGCTTTTCCTCGTCTTAGGTAATCATTGTTTCTACAGCGAGGCGTTCCTGAGCTGGGGTTGGGCCACGGCAAGCAGCTCTGCTCTGCTTTGAAGGGTTCAGGATGCTGCTGGAGATGCTTTGGAAAATTCAGTCTGAAATTGTCTCGCTCTTCAATAGCTGCTCATAATCGGTTTGGTTGGCAGAGACCTTTCAGATCATGGGGTCCACCCCTTCCCCCAGCACTGCCAGGGCACCACTGACCCCTGGCCCTCAGCACCACAGCTCCACGTGGGGCTTGGAAACCCCTCCAGGGATCCCGGGGACTCCACCACTGCCCTGGGCAGCCTGGGACAGCCCTGGACAACCCTCCAGGGGAAGAAATTGTTCCTCAGCTCCAACCTAAACCTCCCCTGGGGCAGCTTGAGGCTGGTTCCTCTTGTCCTGTCCCTTGTGCTTCTCAGCATTTTCTGTTCTTACGACTGCTATCCTTATGCTTAATATTTAAGAAGTCAGATTTTTATCACTTTTTTGTGTCTGTGAGGAGAATGTTACATTTGGTATTACCAAGTTGCTGATGTTCTACTGCACTAAGTGGAACATGCTTCAAAAAGTTCCTCCAATAAATTAGTCCGAATTAGTGCAGTACTTTCACTGATGGCAAAAGACCTGCTAGATAACACCTTACAGAGTCAACGCCTGCTTGAAAACCAGAGGCTTTGCCATTGCCACGACCATCCCATTTTTAGAAGTCCTGAGATGAAACTTTATCCAAGAATTCATCATCACGCAAAGCCTGGGATTCCTGAAGCAGCGCAGAAAAATGCTCATGGCCCGATCGCGCACAATAGCCAGCTATAAAACACCACGATGGCATTTCATGATGGAGTTCTGCTGGAGTGTAAAACAGATGCTAGAATAAATGGTGGCTGAATGCTTTTTTTTTTTTTTTTTCCCTTTAAAATCCTCCTTTTATCTAATGGAAACTGCAGGTATCAGAAAGAAGCGTTTAAAAATGAACCTGCTTTGGTGAAGTGCCTGCTGCTGAATCCCGGTTATTGCTCTGAATCCACTTTTGCTTAAGAATACATGAGGATTTAAGGGAAAGATATGTCACAAGTCTGCGTGGACTCTTAAGCTAGTCTCTTGTGTATGAGGTCATTTTTCAGACTTCCCAGATATTTCAGTTCTAAACCCCTAACTTCTGGCTTACGATGCGAAACCGCAGAGAGTGGCAAATTCTTCTTGTATTTCACGAGCATCAGATGCCGGTCAGAACTTCCCCACTAATGAGATTTGCTTGAGTTAAACGCAAGGAACTATTTTCTCTTAGGATGTGCCTGTTTAGTGCAAAATTTGAGTTCCCCTCCTCCCCGTTCCCTCAAGAGTGGGGTGCGTGTCTCAACTGGTGCGCTCTACCTTTCCTCAAGTCATCGCTGTGATTTTTACACAATCTGTTTCAAGAGCCTTCTGCACAAGATGCCTTGGGCAAGTTCCTAGCTTTGTAGATTCAAGCTGTCGGTAAATAATTTCACAACGTTAATTAGCGTTTTTTCTAACTTCTATACTAATTGAGGCATTAAACAAACAAGTTAAAGCAGTAGTGGTTTTTAACGATGTGAGAAGCATTCGCTGGGAGAATGAAAGATTTAAAACACAGCGTTCCTGATGCTGTTTCAATTTGTGTGGTTTTATGGTAAAAGAACTGCAATCCCATCTTCGGATTCTGGTGGCATCCTAAATAAAGGATGGTAGATGTCACTAGTTGTGTGTGGGGGGGTGTTTTTTGTTTGTTTTGTAAGTGGGAACACACATGGCAGTTGCTGGGGGAAGCCTTTCATATTTCAATTTAACGTGTGCGAGTGCAGCTGCTTCAGGTTTAGCAAATACTGGTTCTATCAAAAAGCCATTGATGTACCCTAATGTGAAAACACAAATTTTGGTCCTTTCCGTTTTGGGGGAGAGAAAGGGGTGTTGTTGATGGATGCATAGTACAATACCACATTTTTAGAAAGACAGTTATTACCCGCTGTTGTTAGTAGCTCAGAAGGAGAATGAGAGCTTCAGAAATCTCAGACTGTGGTTTGAAACCAGTTCACGATTCCAGGAGGAGCACCTGGCCACTGCTGCTTTTCCTTCAAGGGAGGGCTCACCCCACATACAGAGTCGAGGTGCACTCAGCATCTGACCTGCTGGTACACCCCATTATCTTCAGCAGTGGCTTTTTGCTGCCACCCATAAGGAATGACGATGGGGGGAAGTGACCTGACTTCTTCCAGAGGGGTAGGACAGACAGTTGGCAGTGGTGACTTCTTGCCTGCTCTGGTGAGATTCTGGGAGCACATCTTGGCCCTGTTGAACTTTGGAACTCTCCAACTGCCTTGCTTCTGGTGAGCTTCAGCAGTGAATTTAGCATCTTGTAGACAGTGAATGCAGGAGGATGAGAAAAAGAAAGTTGTAAGAGAGGAAAATTGAGGAAAAGAAAGTTGAAGAAAGGAAAATCAAGGAAAAGAAAGTTGAAGAAAGGAAAATTGAGGAAAAGAAAGTTGGAAGAGATGAAAATTGAGAAGAAAGTTGAATATTGCTACCAGACAGTGTAGGAAATACGTATTGCTTTTGAAGAGGCATCACTGCTGATTTTCTTATTTTGAAAAAAAAATAAGCTTTTATTAAACAAAAAAAAAGAAAAGAAAAACGTTTTGCTCATATTGGACCTGACAGCTTCCCTTGAATGTGTTGACACAACTGCAGTACCTGCCGTTATTGACGTGAAATGACACTTCTTAACTTAGATTTAATACTTCCAAAAGTGTCCTAAACGCTGCTTTAATAGCTTGGTTTGCAGCCAAATCTAATCTCAGTGAAGCAGGGAGTATTTTTGTTGCACCTCTAAAATCCCAGCCCTGTGGGGACTTTCTGAGGCACGGTGGGTTTTCTCTAGTCTGAAAACATCCCTGTCTAAAGTCTGGTACCTGCTTGAGAAACGCAGTGCCCTGTAATCACCTAACAAATTGCCTAAGCCTCCTATAAAAGACAAAGCTGTCTTTGGGTTAAAACAGATTTGCCTTTGATCGTTTGTTCTGTTTTCTAGAACTATTCCATGGCAGTCTACCTTGTCAAGCAGCTGTCCTCCACGGTGTTGCTGCAGAGGTTGCGAGCAAAAGGAATACGGAACCCTGATCATTCTAGAGCGCTAAGTACGTCTGGTGTGCTGCTTGTTTGAAAAGGACAAACTGCTTTTGTAAAAGGAGATTTGAAATAGGACTGTACTGACTGAGGTTTGGACTTCCTACAATTCTCTGGGGTTTGAGGATCTGATACTGGTGTTCTTTGTATTCAGTTCCAATTCAAAGACTCAGAGGCCTTTGTTTGTACTAGGAGCCGGTCCAGGAACCCTGTTGACACTGGGAAGGGAAAAATGCGAGAGAATCTCTTTTCAGTTCAGCCATACTGGCTTTGTTTCTTCAGGACAGAACAACTGTATTTATATAGTTAACTGGTGGTAATTCAGTACCTCAGGCGAGCTGACCTAAATGCCTGATAGTGAACCCTGCCACTGACACGCTGGGGGAAAGGCTCCATCAACACAGTTTTTGTTCCTTTGGCACCGCATCGCGGAGTGAGCTCCTGGAGAGAGCCTCTCGAGCACAATACTCCCCCCAGCCCCCTTCCAGTTTAAGTGTGAGGTTTGCTGTTGCATTGTTTTCTCTCCCAAGCACGTGGCGGTGTTCGTTTAGATAACACCACCACGAGCAAAACCCGCAGCCTCTTCCTTCTTCAGGGAGAGGGTGAAACTCCCCAACACCTGACCTGTTGGTCGTCCTCTTTAGTGCTCATGTGCACAGCACAGGACCTTCTCAGGAAGGAGATGAGCCCACCAGTAAATGCTGCAAAGCCAGGTAGCTTGTGCTGATTGAAATGCCCCAAAATCTAGAGAATTTCCAAGTGGCTGCTGCTCTGTGTCTACAAGGTGAGACTGAGGGTGTGGGTCTGGTTCACAGAGCAGGAAGAACGTGGAACTGACTTGTCCACTGAACGAGTAACTGCCCATAGAACAGTCCTCCTAAGGAAAAGTGGAGGATGGGTAGAGATGAAAGCCTTCTGCAGCGCTAATATTTCACTGCAGTTCTTTAAAACTCAGATTTTGTCCTTTTCTCGTTTCCTGTTTCTCCAATTGCTGTTCAGTTTTAAATCACAGGATGGCTTGATGAGTATTTCAGAGGGTTACAGTGCTTCTTGTCCTTGGGAGAGTTACTCCAGTCTTGGAAGTTACCAGTCAATGTGGCTCATCTTGCTGGTAGATTTTAAAATAACAAGTATGAAGTTGCACATCTATAAAAAGAGACATCTCTGTATAAATACATTTTTAGTTTAAGATGATCTTTCAAAAGACTGCTTACATTACAAATTTATTGTGTGAGTCTGAAACAACGGTCACTTGCTGCTTGCTTCCAGTAGCTATGGCAAACTGGGAGTTTAGCACGCAGCTTCAGGCTCGTTTTATTTCTCTTGTCATCCAATTTGTGTTTTAAATCACCTGTAAAATAAACCTTTTCTTCTTTCAAATAACAGTTAAAGAGAAACTGACTGCCGATCCAGACAGTGAAATAGCAACAACAAGCTTACGAGTTTCTCTTCTTTGTCCAGTAAGTTGTTTGGGTTTTTTTTGTTTGTTTGTTTTGTTTTATTTTTTAATTATTCCCTCAAAACTGATTTTAATCCAAATGTGGCTGTTCTGGGACGTGTATTCAGTTAGGTTGTATTTACCTGTGTGTTAACATTGTTGGGATAGGATCCAGTGCTGATGTTATCTGGCACTGTGCTTGAGCACGTGACACAGCCTTGAGAAAATGAGTATTCTGTTTACTTCAAAACACTATTTCAGAATTATATGTAAGGGCACATTGAAATCTGCCAGTAGATGGCTGAGTGTGCAGTTTGGGTCCCCGAGGGTGATAAAACCACCCTCAGTGATCAGGGAGGTGACTGGACGATTAAAAGCAGCTCTTTGGCCAGTGACTGCAGCCAAAGAATTGAGCATCTTTTAACTGAAGTTGGTTATATGCATGTGGACACTTGGAATATTTAATAATTGTACATTAAAACTGAAGCTGTGTCTAGAGGTTGTTCAAACAACATCTGTTCCAAATTCCAAGTATAAATTTTAACCCCTTTTCAAGATGAAGGATACAGCTGTTTCCTGGTTTGGCTCAGTCAGCTCAAGCTTGACACAAAATTTTCAGGTGGAAAATCTAAACAAGAAAACTGATTATATTCTGGCAAAAATTGAAGCTTATTTCCCAAGTGATGAAACAGGTTCAGAAACTCTACCAGTGTAAAGATAAACTTTTAGCTGGATAAGCTTTGCTTCGTGCTTTTTGTACATGCATTAGGCCATTGTAAATAAATGTGGTATTTGCATGATCTTCCACCCCCAGACTTTCTCTGTCGACACTGATGCCAATTAAATAGCAGCATATTTATAAGGAAGATAAAACTCATCTGTAAGAAAGATACAGAGATTGCATCTCCAAAAGAAATCCCTGATCTGTAAACTTAGAACCTTGTAACCTATAATCTTAAAAACCTATGAATTTGTGTCCCCTTAAAACTGCTGCAGATTTGGAATGCTGAAGTATTTTGGGTTCCCCGCCTGGCTGCTGATTTTACTGGGTTGTTATAGTTGAATTTTTGTTGTGCTCTTACTTCTTTATTACTCTGGAAAGCACAAGGATAGTCACGTTGGGGTGTTTTTGTCAATCTTGGGGCACAACATTCTCACCACTTAACATTAGTTCCTAACACGGACACAAATAGTAAACCTTTAGTAGGAATTAAACGGCTCTAAGAGTTTGGAAGCACCTATGTAGTGATTAATTATCTTGAATTGATCTTCACACAGCTTCTGGAATTGCAGATCTTTATTTCAGTTGTACTTGATTTGGCAAAACTGCCACGTCAGGCAGTTGTGTGACTTTATGGATGATTCCGCGGGACCGTTTTGACGCTGCTGTTTGTCCTGATTGCCTCTGTCACTGATAAAAGCTCTTCTGCCATGCTTCTAGATGAGTTATTTTGTTTTTTCCTTGACGACTGTGAGGCAGAGGAGATAGTATTAGAGCAGGAATATCCTCTACAATAACTGCTTTTGGGACTGAAGTTTGCTAATACCTGGCGATAGTAAATTCCATTTTGCTTTCTCAGAGTTCTGCCAGGGGTCAAACCAAAACAGCTATTGGACATTCAGGAATCCTACCTTTGTCAGGATTTCCTCTTTAAAATTCACTTTTTTTTTTTTTTTTTTTTCCCTGATAGACACACAGAACAAAGCCTGTAGCAGCTTATTTGGAGCATATTTGTATCTGTCATTTTAATAACGTCTACAAAATGTACACACTTGGACTTTTTTTTTTCCCAGCACGTTCCTCATTCAGAGCTGTCTGATTTCACTGTAGCTCGTGGAATAATCCATCATTGCAAGGCTCCTTGGGACAGAGACTGCACCTTTCAGCCTGTCCTATGAATAAAAAGGTTATTGGCAGGATCCAGACTATCCTCTGACTGTAATTTCATTCTAGCTTCTATATTTCTAGTTGCTAATGTCTAAGCCTGCGGCTCAGGGAGAAATTTCTTTTTTGGTAAATATTTTGTGCTTGCTTTCAAATGCTTGAATGGACAGCGTGTGCTTCGAAAACACGCACTGAAAATGCTGATTTGGTCCCTCAACAGCAGAACCAAAAAGGAAAGAAGGGATGCATCTTCAGCTCAGTTCCCGTGCAGGTGCTGATCTCCCCTCTCGCTGCTCGAGGGTGCGAGTCTCTCTCACGTAAAAGAAATGGAAGTGCATATCTGGATGGGGGGGGTGTGTGGCAGGTTTAGGCTTTATGACCTTTATTTGGCCCTCAAAAGAGCGCAGCGCGAGGCAGCTTCCTCTGCGTTTGTTTTGGATTGCTGCTGAGCTTTTTTTAGCACAGAGGCCTGCTCTCCCTCCGCGAGCGGGGAGCACGGAGCAAAAGCTGTCCTCAACTATTGGCTGAATCTCTCCAAGATACAGCAGGCAAATGGGCTGGACCGAGCCTGTCTTTCAGGAAGACACTTGAATTTTCAGGCTCTTTTATTTTTTTATTTTGTATTTTTTTTCTCCTTTGAAATAAAAATAAATAACTCCTCCGTCACTGCAGCTGGAGCAAATACTCAACTGCAGAAAAATCCCAAATCTAGCATTTTTGCCGTGGGTTTTGCAGCTTTGTTTACAAACCTTCACTCCTGGTTTGGGTGCATTTTTTGTTTGTTTTGTTTGTCGGGGGGGTTTTTTTTTTAGCACGAAAAGATGGCAATGCTTTGTGCAGCCGTAAAAGAAATCAGCGCCCTGCTCCTTCGGCCGCCGCCGGGCAGGAATCGGAACGCTGGCAGCGCTGGGAAACTCAGTTTGTCAAACGTTGGGATGCGTCCCTTTCTTTTGTGACCTTTTCTTTTGTCGGTTCCGACACGGCTTGGCCGGGAGGGCCGAGCTGATCCGGGAGGTTCGGTGCCAAAACTGGGAAAGGAGGCATCAACTTGTTCACGCTGAGCACGCCCGTTCTGCCTGCACGCGGATGGCTCGGGTTCAATCCGAACGCTGCCCCGAAATCGGAGGTGCAGTTTTTATTCCAAAAGCTTGTTGAAATGTTTTGGGTTTAAATCTCCCTTTTTAGTCAGGTATTTACATGTCTTTGGCCTTCCTTGTTTTAATTTTGCATGGCGTAGAAGCATCCAGGTTTTATCTCCGGTGCCCTTAACTCTTGATCCTTGCCGAGCCTGGAGACTCTTACTGTGCCCAAAAGACAAATGAGCCATTGACCTACCATCTGGGAGATAAGAATTCATAACAGACATGGATCAGGGGGCCTTGCTTTGTTGGGGGTTGATTATGTGGTAGAAATAATGTGCTTGGTCATGGACTTTGGGGGGGAGTGGGTGCCAAACACATGGCCCAGCCAGCACCTCCCACCATCAGAGTCCCCAGCACCATCACTGCCGGCTCCCCAGGGGCTCGTCCGCTCCCCTCCCATCTGGTGCCGAGTTTTGTGCCGGTGACCGAGAGCCAGAGAGGAAGAAAAATAAGCAAGATCCTGCAGTTGAGCCGTGAATTTGCAGGGAACGGGGCGGGAGGGATTTCTTGCTGAAGGAGGGGATGCAAGAAAACAAACAAACCAAACATCATGGAGGAAGTAGTGGCCTGTGAGTAGAGCCTTTGTTCTTGATAGTGTTTCTAGCGTTCTGGTGTTGTGAGATTGAGTGCCATCCCGTGGCACCCGCCTTGTACTGCTGGCAGGCAGTACGCATGACCGCGCTGCTGGCTGAAGCCGGACCCAGCACGGTTCCTCCTGCTCACCTCTGCTGGGATCCCCTGCAGGTTTCCTAACAAAGTCCTGCTGTGTGTTTTAGTCAAATAGGAATAGCTTCAAAATACTCGGTATAAAGAGTTCTTCGTAAGTAATTGGTTTTTTTGGTTTTGACTGTGGGAAAAGCCTTGCTTAGATGTTCTTTCTTACGGCCTTTGGTGTGGTCAATTCAAGCCCCTCCAAAGCTGCAGCATAGGCACTTTGCCAGGAGAATACTGTTTGTTTCTTTTTTTTTTCCTTTTGAGGAGAGAAAACTTTCAGATTCGTATCAAATGCCTCCCACTGTCTAATCAGTTTTACGTTCAAGATGATCATAGGTTAATATCTTATGGTCAGGGTTAGCATTGGTTTACTCAATCCAAATGAAGAAATTCCCTTTCCACAATGTTTCCAGGGATGGGGCAGCCACCACCTCTCTGGGCAGCCTGGCACAGGCTCTCACCACCCTCAGCACCAACAATTTCTTTCTCTTCCCCAGTTTACATCTCCCTCTTTTCATTTAAACCCATCACCCCTTATCCTGTGCCAGCAGGCCCTGCCCAAAAGTTCATCCCCATCTTTTCATTTCAGGAGAAAGAGAGTCCACAAAAAGCATGGGGGTTTGGGCTCCTTTTCTGTGCTGTCACCGACTGGTCCAGGCTCTGGTTTGGGAACGTGCCTGTCTCCTGGCCTGGAGATGGGCATGGCTCTTGCTCGCAGCTCGCTGGGGGTCCATTTGGAGAAGCTTCCCTGCATGGCCCAGCATGTAGATGTCCCTGCAGAAGCCACGGCAGCTGCTGGGGTGTCCCCAGCCTCAGGAGGAGCAGGACAGCTCACGGGTTCCTTCTGCGCTTCGCTGGCCCTTTGTCCGCATAATTTATGGGCTGGCAGGAATCCCAGTAATTCAAAGTCCACTAGTGCTGAGGATGCTCTGTGTGTGCTCTCACCATTGCAATTGTATCTGCTTGAACCCGGGGGGTTTGTTTGCAGCCCCCCCAAGCATTTGGGTTTGTTGTGTCGGGTTGTTAATCAAAGAGTGTCTTAAATGCCTCCACTGCAAGACTCCTTTACATAAAACGGCTGCACTGGCTCTCTGAGCTCTTTCTGGGAGTGAATACTTCCTAAGATTTATTTTTCTGTAAGTACTTTGAGACCTTCCAGAACATTAAACCAAGAAGAGATCATTAAGGAATTCATAAGGGGTCCATTCAGGAGACCAAACAAGCCATGCTCACTCTGATGCACTGGTCAGCGGCTGTTCAACCAGCTCTGCTCTTCTCTCACCGAAGGCTCTGAAATTTCCGCCACTCCTGGCAGAGTGATTTTCCTACCAGCGTTTGGGGCTCCCCTGTCCCCAGGAACGTGCTACTCCAGCGAGGCTTGGGGTTGCTATAACTACCAGCCTGGCTTGGCTCTGACACGTCTGCTGATCTCACCAGAGCTCTGCTCAGACACCCACACCTCCTCCAGCGTGTTCTCCCTTCCCGCTCGCTGCTCAGAGTTAGGATGGCTTGCTGCTTACCTGCTGCTCACAATCTGTTTTTATTGGGTTTATTTATTTTAAATTCCAGGTTGGATGATGCAGGACTAAATGGGGGGGATAAACTGATAAATTGGAGAGTAAATGGGACATGAAGCCATCAGCAGTGCTCTGTCATCTCTGTGAAAAAAGAAACCTGGAACAAATGTTGTGGGATTCTTTCATTTGAGTAATGATCCAAAGAAACTGGATTGCTTTGGATCCACCTGAGGGAACAGGGGTTGTTCAGTCTGGAGGAGGCTGAGAGGAGACCTTATCACTCCTTACAGCCACCTGAAGGGAGCTTGTGGTGAGGGGAGGGGAGGGGTGGTCTCTTCTCCCAGGGAACCAGTGATAGAGGAAATGGGCTTAAGTTGCACCATGGACATGGTCTAGGGGTGAACTTGTAGAGTAGGGCTAAGGTTGGACATGATGATCCCAAGGGCCTTTTCCAACCTGAGTGATTCTGTGATTCTATGTGATGTGAATGTAGAAAGGGGCTGGATCTGCAGTAAATGTTGTCGTGTTCCAGTTGGTACCTTACCCGTAGTGGCTCCATCCACGGCAGGTGCTCCTGCCTGCCCATGAGTGTGTGCAGAGTTGTCTCAGCTCCAGCTCCTTTCTAGTTGACTTCAACCACTGGCCACCGTTCCACCTGTAAAGGCTGGACCTCGCCTAGGGTCAGATGTTTGAAGTCTCGGCCAAGCTTTGAGTAGTCTTTCGTAGCATCTAGGAAGACGTTTAGAAACGCGTGCGCTGTCCCCGGGTGCCAGAAACGGTTCCCTGGGGACAGGAGTTCCTTCGTCCCGTGCAAGTGGATTTGCGTCGATGAGATGCCGTGCCCGGATGCGCTGGTGAGCATCACCACAGCCCCTGCTCTGAGGCAGCCTTGGCCTTTTGCTACATCAGTGGCTGTCACTATTTCTGAAGGTAGTTGCACGTGCTTTGTGGCTCTGTAGTTTCTGACCCCTTTGCTGATACCGTTGCTGGCGGTGTGTCCCTGCTCGTCCCAAAATAGAAACTAACAATTTAACCCTCGAATCGTGGAGGAAAGAGCCATGAAAAGCAAATCCTCTCATTCAGAGCTTTCAGCTGTGTTAATAATATTAGCTTTAGAAACAGTAGCTGAATAGATACCGACGCTAATGATCTTAAGAGGAGATAGCGTTGGGCCAAACACGTGGGTTGCCTTCCTCTGTTTTCTGTTTTTCCCCTTAATTAGACATGATTGAATAAATTATTTATTTAACGACATAATTATTTATTAATGACATAACTAAATTACATCTCCTAAACCGATTCATTGTTTTTTCCCCGTCGCTCTGTATTGCCGATGGTCTTGTCCACGTGCTTTCTCAGAAGGAGAGGGAAGCGCAGAACTCTCTGCTTGAGAAGACTGAGGTGTCAGGTCAGACCTGAATCCAGGCGTCGCTCCGGCTGTTCCCCCGGGTGACACTGTCCTCGTGCTGCTCCGTCGTGCCGGGTCCGCGCGCGGGGGCAGACCCTGGTTTCTCCGAGGTGCCGTTCGGTGACGTCCCGTGGCACTGATGTTGAAATTCCCGCTGGATCAAGTCGGGTCTGGCTGGTTTGGTGGTTGGTTTCTTTTCTCTGTGCGCTTAATGCTCAGCTTCGCACCCCGCCTTCACTGGGGCGAAGTGCGGGAGGGCTGACCTGGGGAGGAAGAGGCTGCCGAGGGCTCTGCCCCAGTGCTGAGCCCCTACATCGGGTGAGCAAACCCCACCGCGCGTGTCTCATCTCTCTGTGCTTCTACCCGCATCGCCTCCAGAGAACCGAACATCAGCCAGCTTGGAGGAGCATCGAGCGGCATCCCAGCCCCGCGCCGAGCAGCGCCAGCTCGTGCCTGCAGACGGACGCGGCGCAAACCGGTAGCTTGTCCCTACGTGGAACTCTCGGAAATAAAGACGTCAGGGCCGGGTAACAGCCACCAGCAGGGCTTGCCGTGACAGCGGGGTTGTCGGGAAGCGCTCCCCGCTGCTCGGCGTGTTTGCGCGCGGCCGCGCCGCGAGCCGGGCTCTCAGAGCCGTCAACCCGCGGCCGCCGCGCCCCGCAGAGAAAACCCTTCCGCTGCTCGGCGAAGCGTGCGAGCCGGGGTGCCCGGCGTGAGCACCTCCCTCCGTGGGGGATGGAAATGAACGCCCGGAGAACGCCTGCCTGCCGCCTTCTCTCCTTCCTCACAACGGTTGTTTGTGCGCGGGATAATGAAGTGCAATCGCCGTTCGGTTCCCAAGTGAAGTTAATCCCCGGTAACCTGGCATAACTATGGAAGGATTTTGAAAGCTGCTGAATCCGGGGCTTGGCTCTACGTGTGCCCTGCTTGGAACCGTCAGGAAATCTTCCATAAAGGCTGAGG
>WTSP01021646.1:31403-86908 GCA_025331215.1 Actenoides lindsayi | reverse complement strand
GAGGATTTGGGGCTACATTTGATAATAGAAAAAAATTCCTGTTTATTATGGTTTCCTGCTCTCTATCCTTTCAATAGAATGCTGAAGAATGCTCTCAAAATATCTATGAGACATGCAAAGGATCCTTCAAAAACTTGGGGACTGAGAAACTGCATATTAATTATCCTTTATCTCCAGGCTTCTAATTTCTCTGTAATCTTGCCTTTAGCCAGTATTTATCATAATTTGAATCTAATATTATATCAATATTTAGTTTCTGATTTAACAATTCCTCTCTAATTCCACATCCTAATAAGTATTATACCAGTGTCCAGGTAGATTGAATCAGCTGCCACTCATCAGCTTTAATAACTACTTACTTGTTTAGTCTTCAGTGTTGTACTTTCAGTAAACCTGTGCAATATTCCTTTCCACATCCTCCCATGTCTTTAATTATGCTTTCCATCAAAGTTTGCTCTAAAAATTTGTGTACAATTGTGGTCAGACTAATAATCCTCTGTTTAATGACATTATGTTTCTTCCTTTCTTGCTGTCCTCTAGCTGTATGACCTCTTGGAAGGTCTGATAATTAATTCTGTGGAGTGGACCTGCAACTTCAGAAGCCATGTATTTTGAGAGCTTGGAAGTAACCTAGCCTTCTGCAAGTTGGAATGCATCAAGGAGGTTTTCAGTCTCTTTCTGCTCTAACACAGAACTTTATGTTCCTATTTTTGGTCTGTTTAGCAACTCTTCTTTTACATCCCCACTCAGTATTTCCATCATACTTGATCAAGCTCTACCCTACTCCATCATGATTTCCAGTCTTATTCAACATCTTCATGAATAACCTGGATGAAGGGATAGAGTGTACCCTCAGTAAGTTTGCTGATGATACAAAAGTGGGAGGAGTGGCTGATAGACAGGAAGGCTGTGCTGCCATCCAGTGAGATCTGGACAGACTGGAGAGCTGGGCAAAGGCAAACCTACTGAAGTTCAACAAGGATAAGTGTAGAGTCCTACACCTGGGGAGGAACAACACCATGTACCGGTACGGGTTAGGAGTAAACCCACTGGAAAGCAGCCCCATGGAGAGGGACCTTGGTGCCCTGGTGGACAATAAGTTCTCCCTGGAACAGGAATGTGTCCTTATGTCCAAGAAGGCCAATGGTATCCTGGGGTGCATAAAGTAGAGTGTGTCCAGCATGTCAAGGGAGGTTGTAATCCCCCTCTACTCTGCACTAGTGAGACAACATCTGGAGTATTGTGTTCAGTTGTGGTCTTCCAAGTTCAAGAGGGACAGGGAAATACTAGAGAGAGTCCAACGGAGAGCTACAAAGATGATGAAGGGATTGGAACTTCTCTCTTATGAGGAAAGGCTGAGAGACCTGGGGCTGTTTAGCCTGGAAAAGAGAAGACTGGGAGGGGAATCTCATTAGTGTTTACAAATGTCTGAAGGGTGGGTGCCAAGTAGAAGGGACCAGTCTCTTTTCCGTTTTGCCCTGTAATAGGATGAGAGGTAATGGTAACAAAGTGAAACACGTGAAGTTCCACCTCAACATGAGGAAAAACTTCTTCACTGTGAGAGTGACAGAGCACTGGAACAGGTTGCCCAGAGAGGTTGTGACGACATCTTCTCTAGAGACTTTCAAGACATGCCTGGATCTGTTCCTGTGTGGCCTGCCCCAGGTGTTCCTGCTTTGGCAGGGGGGGTTGGACTCGTTAATGTCTATGATTCTATGCCTTGAATGCCTGTCTGTGCTTTCTTTTTATTTAAATGCCTAAACATTACATTGTTACCTTTTAGAATGTCCATGCATAGTCTAATTCTGTTTGGCTTTTAACAAAATTGTTAACAAAATTATTGCCACTTCTGAAACTTTCAGATTTTAACTTTTAGAATGCCTGGCAAAAGAAAGACCATGCCATCAAAGCAGCTGTTGTTTGTGTCAGGTTAAAAAGATGCCATGTCAGATTACTGAGTTTTTTCTGCTTGGATGTTGTGTTGAAAGTGGTAATCTGCTGAGGATTTATCTTCCAGAATAAATTCTGTTTATATTTTCTTTAATGAATCTGATGTAAAAATGTGATTGCACCATTAAAATTTGCTGTTGTCTCAGAACATAAAGGCATCAATACAGAGGAAGATTGTATTGTTTTTGAAAAAGAGTTGAATGACCTTGAATACTGGAGTATGACATATGGGATGAAAGTCATTTGCACCAAGCTTAACATCATGCATGTAGGTCAGGTGTTCTTGCTATAAATATATCTATTGGGAACAACCAAAGAGGGGGAAAACCTGACAGGGATGGGGACCCCTGGATGGTGAGGAACTACCAATATAATTCAGATGTAGGAGTCAGGTTGTACACCAGGGTTTTATCGGGCAATGTATTTTGAGGAGATGAAAAAAAACTATTAAAAATTACTTAAAAAGCACTAGTAAGATCTAACTGATCCATCCCCTATCTGAAGAGCATGAACTCCAGATTGAGCTGTTTCTTGTCATGTCTCAGTTCCACACGGGAACAAGGCCATGTCACGCCTTACTTCCCTCTTTTTCTTGCATTCTAGTTTCCCTGGGAAGGCAATGTAGATGTTTGGGATGGGAGGAAACCATGGCATACTGCAACAGGTTCCCCAGTTTGAAGAGGGAAGGGAAACACAGAGCAGATATCCCATGGAGCAGCTTATATATTACCTAAGAGATATGATTTTTTTTGCTTAAGAGCTTGATGACCCAGAGGTACGTTGTCAACAAAAACAGTCAGTGATCAGCGGGGAAAAAAAGACAAATAAAGAGGAGCCATTAAAGAAGAAAATACAAGCAGAAGAACAAGCTTCATAAGCTAGCAATAAATTTCAAAAGAACACATAAGAGAGGGCAGCTAGGAGAGAGCATCATCCCTCTAGTCTTGAAAGCAGCAAGGCCCTGGTGTAGCCTCCCAGTAGGAATAAAAACTACAAAGAAAGGTAGATTCAGACAGAGCTCTATCAGCTGTTGGAGGGGTTTACATGATCAGGTTGTCTATCTGTAACACTTCTAGTGACCCAGGAGTTCCCCTCCAGAAGTACATTCCTAATTATAAGGTTAGGATTTGTCTAACTTTAAACAGATTTGGCCTTCCAGAAGTAGGTAGTCCATGGGCAGGGTGTTTTCTACAGCTCTTGCTCTGCAGTACTGCAGAATAAATCCATGTAGTGCAAATGAATTCCTCCTACGACTAACAAACAAAAAATATTTCCCATGAAATAAAATGGAGACTATTCTATTTATCCTAAAGAAAAGCATATCTACTGTACAGTGGGAAACTGCAGAGGGAAGGCGGAAACACTGAAAGCAGTTTAGAAAAGAGTCAAGGACGCTCTCATTTCAAATTGCCGCCTTTGACTTTGTTTTAGTAATTTTTCAAATATTATCCCTGTTTCTCCTTTTATAGTGTCTTCAAAGCAATCAAAGAACACAATACAACTATAACAACAGTGCTCAAGAGTCTTTTCAGAGGCTATATTAAATTTTGTCAGCTACAGATTTTGTAGTAAGAGGCAGAAAGCTTGGGAAGATAAAATATGGAGTAAGAATGAAGATTGTTCATTCTCAGTTGCCAGAGATCAGCAGACTATTTTAATAATTCTATGAAGGCTACAATTTTGTGTGTTGTTCATGTTCCACTTTCTTTGAAGAGGATCCCCATAGAGGGTCAGGGTCTTTTTCCACTGTGAGAGCAAAACAAGGCAGACAGCACAATTGGATTTCAAAATAACTGTTTCAGTACTCACTCATCTTTGAAGAAGCTGTAAGTTTCTGTAAGCTTCAGCCCTACCAACCTCCCAGGAAACTCCATACTATTTAAAAGGCTGTTATGGAAGTTGGCAGTCAGCTTCAAATGTATTGGAAGGGGAAGGTAATGAGAAAATAATAGATATGTTGCTATAAGTTAGCACACCATACATAGCAGCCTTATCAATAATGTGCTCCTTTAGAGGAAGAATAAACTGAAAGTAGTAGTAAAACTGTTCATTCACAAATTAGTATTTGTCATACATGTGCACTTAAGGAGACCATAACATAGCCTATGACATTGACAAACATTTTGCAAGATAACTAAAACTTGGTATCCTGTCATTTAGCTTGAAATCATTCTGCCCTGTGGCATCTGGACAGCTGTTTGAATGTCAGGAACTCTTCTGTAATTGCCAAGTGAAGAAAGAACGGTACTCTTCAGCTTTATAGCAACAGGAAAGCATGATGTAGCTTTTCAGGGTTAAGATTTCTATATAACAAGATGCTTCAGTTTTCATTTCCATGCAAGTGGTCAAGGTGAACTTCTGTAGGGATTGTCCATGGCCAGAAAACAAGGAAAATCCTGAGAATCTTTGTTTCCTGTGATTTGATTTTTTTTTTAACTGAGATAATCTCAACATAAAAGTACAGTTTTTATGCAGCAAAATTGAAGTCTAAGATGCTTATTTACTGCAGCAAGAAATGGATTGCAATAGATCAGATAAAATAATAGAGATCTTAACAGGAGATAAAGGGTTGCAACTGCTAACAAGGTACTTGAGAGGCCAGCAACCTTTTCTTAGATCCAAGATACAGAGTACTCATTTCCCCTTATAAGGGCTCCATTACTCTGTTAATGAGTGAAGAACACCCATTATCTGACTTCCCTCAGGCCTGCTCTTGTAATCCTGCTTGAAATGATTTGATTTGTCTCAGGCTTGGCAGTTGTAATGTCTGATTGGGAACCCTGTATAAGTGAGCTGCTAGGCTGTGGACAGTTTAGAACAGTTCTATAACAAGTTGCCCTTGCTCTAAGGTGAAGGCAGCCAACTTCACTGCTAGACTTACACACAGTATTTCTTCTGAGTCTGAATTCTCTGTGTTTTGGAGAAGAATAGCCAAGAACTCGGGTATAAGCTACCCAGTAGCCTGTGGAATTTCCATTACTTCTAATGCAGGAGGCAGCTCAGGGAGACAAGCCCATATGAATGAAGTGAACTTCAGTTCCACATTGAACAAGTGGACTGTTACCTCCCTGCAGAGAGATAAGGCTTACGCACAGGCACACAGTGTTTTTTTCAGAATACACACAAACACAGACATCAGATTTTCCTCGTGGAATAGATGCTACTAAATAACCAACAAAATTAGACAAATTTTAGAGCTACTGGGAGTAAAATAGAGAATTCAGATCTCAGCAGAAAAGGAATCTGTAATGGAAGGCTCTTTTTTTGTTGATGATGCTGTTAGGCTGGAAGATATTTTGAAGTCATTTGCCAATTGCCCAGTTCTCTAGCTGCCATTCCTCAGCCTTCTCTTCCCAATTTTCAGAAAGGACTTGTTATATCAAGCTTTAACATCTTATTCCAAGTTAATTCACCTTGCTTTAACTGAAGTCTCAGTATGAATTCAGATAACTAATTTATGCTGGAATACACCATAGTTGCTTTCTTAATTACCTACACCATCAATAGAACATAAGACAATCTTTTTCCCCGTTGACCACACTGCCAGACAAAAGGATCAGGTGTTCCTGATGTAACCTCACTTTCTTCTTTCTCAGCTGCAAACGCAGTCACTGCTCCCACAGGATGGCAAGCAATTGCAAGAAGGGGTGTGTGAGCCTCAGAGTAAGTATTAACAAAGAACAAAATATGTGAGTAGTAGGTTGTTCTCCCACTATTTTGGAATGCTTCTCCCACTTAAGAAACTGAAGGAAAAATAAACATGATCAAAAAGCACAATAAGGTTGCGTGAGGACCTGTTCTGAATGCAAGTGAGAACAAGGTGGCTGTGGAGTCATCTGTCATGTCAGATTAAATAAAATATGGTCTGATCACAGCAGATGAAATGCACTTCACTCTGATGAAGATATAAGATCACCCAAGTGTCATCCTGCATAACCTCATGACATCCTCCTAAGTTGCCTGCCTCTTCTTCCAAAGGTCATAAACTCTCATTTTTTTCCTGAGTTCCAGCCAAGGTCAGTCTTATTTCCCAGTGACTCATCTTTCAGCACATGGGGACAGCCTGCTCCTGCATCTATAAGATTTCCTTCTAGAGGAATGTCCAGCCTTCCTGGACTCCCTTTGCCCTTCAGGACTGCCTCCCAATGGACTCTGTCAACCTGTCTCCTAAACAGGCCCAAGACTGCCCTCCAGAATTCTAAGGTAGCAGTTCTGCTGATCATTCTCCTCACTTTCCCAAGAATTGAAAACTATCATTCCATGATTGCTATGCCCAAGGTGGCCTCCAACCATCACATCGGCCACAAGTCTTTCTCTGTTTTCCACCAGTGGGCACCTTCCTTAGTTGGCTCACTCACCAGCCATGTCAAGAAGTTGCCTTCCACACACTCTAGGAATCTCCTGGACTTTTCCCTCTCTGCAGTATTGTATTTCCAGCAGACATCTGACAGGAATTTGTGTCCTGGAATCATCCAGGTCCACCATGAACTCCTCTAATGGAAAACACATATGTTTCTAGTGCACAAAACCTAAAGTAGATTTCTCAAGTAGAATAAATGAACTGTACCTTAAAAGTGCTCATTCCTCCCCACTGATTATGAGGGGAGCCTGGACACTGTAGATTGTGATACTTTATATGCTTACAGTGACATGAAATTACTTCAACAGTTAAAATTGGCCCTTTATTTACTCATTCTTCCAGCAGAAATATAAAATCAAATTCCATCTATGCTTACAAGATTAGACACAGGCTAGGATACTGGCACACCACACTCAGAAAAAACAAGTTTCTCTATGTAGGGAATCACTCTTTCTTGTGTACTATTGTGCAGTCAGTCAGAAACTCACATAGACAGAAGTTCTTTGAAAATATATGCTGCTGTCCACTATCCTTGACCGTTCCCCTTGTCACAGGTCTCCTTCCACCTTGTCTACAAGGCTAAGAACAAGTCCTTTCTGCCCTAGTATACAACAGCTATGAGCAGTGGTTGACAATGACCACAAGAGGGGTTTTCAGAAAAAAAATGGCAAAGCTTGCCTCACTTTTCTGTCCCCTCTTGTGGCCACAGTTACTAGCTCCAGTACTCACTTTCCATCATCCCAGATCACATCATCTTTTGGAAAAACATCTAGAGTTCTTAGAAGAATTGCTCTTTCCAAGTTCCTTGGCTTTCTTCATAAGGGACACATTCAACAGCAGTAAAAGGCAGACACTTTTATTTATTTTAGCTCAAGGGAAAACTCAATGGGAATAAACGAGGGTCGCATGCCTGTGAGTGCTGTATCTGTAACACTAACAGCAGCTCAAAGCAGACCAAACCCCATTTGTAGAGACACTTTCTCTGTCACAGAGGAGAGCTGTATAGACTGCAGTGCTTGGCCTTCTGCCTGCCTAGCAGCCCGACTTGATCAAGTATATTGTGCAGAATGTTTACAGCTTACTGAATTTTGAGTCTGGAGAGAACAATTAGACTGTCTTATCTGGCCTCTTGTTCCCCATATGGTTTTACATTTCACACACGCCCTGTACTAAATACCAAAACTTTAGTTAAACCTAATAATTTTACTTCTCTTCATCTTAGCTCTTGAATGCTACAGGTTAAGGAAAAAAATCAAACCTGCCTCCAAAAAACATGTGGCAACCTGCAAGGAATTGCTTAGGTAACATAATGATCCAACAGGTAAATCATCCAACATTTATCAGAATAGGGAAAAAACATAAACCCAAAACCACTGACAATCCAGCTCAGTATGACCCTGAATGTGTAAACAAGGCAGGGAACTATGAGGTCCCACAGCCACTATCTACTGCATTAGTGCTTGCCACCATCCAGGAAACCTATGATAATTCAAAGGAAGAAAGAAACTCCACTCCAGAGTACACTCAAGGCAATTGCACATAAGGAGAAAGAGCGGGAGCAAGCCAACCTCCTTTCCCTTTCTCCAGACCTAAGCAGACAATGTCTGAACGATGAGATTTGATGATAGTTGTACTCTAAAGCTACAAACATTGAAGGATGTTGAGAGAAGCGTGAACAGTTATTTCCCCTCATCTACTTCTCAGAGTGCCAGAAACACACCTTCAGAGACTCTCAGGCCAGAGTGGACAACTTTGCCTGTACAGGTATTCAGCTCACATTCATGCAGAGAAGCTGTAGGATGTCTGTCAGAAACTGAATTAAAGCCTGTCTAGTCCATTTTAAAATAGTAAAGTCTGGTGACTCCAAGATTTCTTTGGACAGCACCTCAACTATTTCATTACCTTCTCAGCTGAAGTACATCTAATTTACAGGCTGAATCTGTTTAACTTCAACTTCAAGCCACTGGATCTTGTTACTTGTGTCAGCAAGGTTGAAAAGCTACAGGCATATTTTCCTAGCAAAAATATGTATACAAAATCATTAAGTTACCTTCTCTTTGATTATTTTAACAGTGCCTAGATCCAGCACTGGGTTGGTTTTTTTTAGTAGTAGTTCCACTTCTCTCTTATTCTCTTTATTGAAAGCTGGATGACTGATGGAGAGGCAAAAATGTGAACAAAAATAAGCAAATTAAAAAAATATAATATGTACAATAGCCTTTTCTGTTTTCAGACTGGTTAGAATACGCATTTTTATTACCTCAGTAGTATCCTGGGAGATTTTTCTGGTATTAGAATTCCTCACTTGAGACGCTTTTTTTATTACTATTGTTTACAGATAAACTCAGTTGTCAAAAGAGAGTGAACAGAACATTTTCCCTGATAAAAGAATGAATATAACCTGTTGGCATGGTTTGAAAGATTTTTTGTGGATTCCACAAGTCATGAGTTTTCAGGCTCTTGTAGTTTGTAGCCCTGCACAAATACATTTAGAAGGAACTTCAATGGCTGACCACTTACAGATTTTATTATAAGGATTCTAGAATGGATATTATCTATACAGCCTGCCCTCTTCTGTCCCTAAAGAAAGATCTTCTCTTGTGCCAAAAGAGAATATTTCCCTTAGCACAAAATCTTCAAGTGTGTTAGATGACTACCTTATTTATTGACTCTATTTACCGCTGTTGATGGATAGTATACTAACACAGTAAACAGTGTCTTCAGGGAATGAAAAGCATTTCTGCTTTCATTAGGCCTCTAACTTTTCTTTTTCTGGAAACATTTTCCTTCTAGGGTCCTCAAGGTGAAAGCAGATACAATTTGGTGCCTTGCTATAATAAAGTAGAACCACTAGAATTTATATTCCTGGGAAACTGTGAGAAGTTATAGTTTCCTTTCCAGAAATACAGATAATCTTTCAGAGCTTTACCTGATTCAGAGCTAGCTTAAAATGAATGGAAACCTTTCTTGGTATCAGATTCTGTACGAAAAATGAAAAAGGTACAAAAATGAAAAAGCTGAAATTAATAAAATGTCAGGGATAATTGATATTATATCCCAGAAATGTTATTAAACTGCCAAGTTTCTGATGAATTCACATAAACAGACTTAAAACCAGGCTTAACATTCTTCATTTAAGTTAGATGCTGGCTTTACTTCTTGTTTGGGAGAAGAAGGAACTACTGGGATCAGCCATAAGACGTTCCTACACTGTCCAGCAAGAGGTTTCACAGCAGTCATGGAGGGACAGACTCTGAGCCAGGTGAGAGAACAAAGTCCACCGGAGGAACAGTTTAGTAGGAAAAACATTGTTCTCAAGAGGTTAGTGCTACAAAAAGAAAATTAGCTAGCTATGAAGTCAGACAGAGCTGCACTCCAGTATGTACCCAGTGAGTCTCAGGACCCTGGGGTCATCTGTTCAATCTTCCCACAGGCACTCTCCCCATTTGTTTTCCCATGCCATTCTTACACCCCTTCCTGTTAGCTTCTTCGAAGAAGGAGATGAAAGCAGATCAGATTTTAAGTTTTCATTCACTGGGAAGTAGGTCTTACACAGAGTCCTGCGCGAGGGTTGGAAGAAAGCTAATGAGGTGTTGAAAACATGAGGTGGTTTAAGTAAATGTCAGGTACTGGATGATCAAGATTCATAAACTCTCCATGGAGACTGGAGTACATCGAGCCAGCTTATCAACCAGGGGCCCTAATGCCTGATAGTTGGTCATTAGTATCCATAATGATGAGTCATCAGCATCAATGCAAATTTTCTGTACAGGAGCCACCAAGATTGCTGCAAGGCATTTCATTTATAGAACAAAGAAATAACACAATGTTAGGAACTCAGTACTTCAGAGGTTTTTCTAAACTCTCTGGATTGTCTTAAAAAAACAATAAAAAATTCAAAAGAATTCATAGATGCAGTTTGATCTGTACTGAAGTTGCAGAGAAGTCCATGAAGGATCCCTCACAGGCACGAGGAAGGACAGCATTACCTTTACATCCAGACTTTTAGAAAACACACTTGTTCCTGTTTCAGGGCCTAACCTTATTTTTTCTGAAGCCTGGAACAGTTAGTGGCAGCTAAATCCCTATTATTGCCTGTAGGCATTGCTCAAAAAACATCAATTATCCTATCCAGTTGCATTTCAGATTAATTATTCTCTGGTTACCAAGGCAACCAAATATGTATAACAAGAAAGAACCGTATTTATTTTTTTTTGTTCATGCATACCATACAGAGCAACCTTAGAAAATGGATCACCCAAGTAATGCATGTACATTCTCAAGGGGATATGGTTCTTATCAGCTGTGGGATGTCTCCCTGCTGAGCCAGGAGCATCACCTCCCACCCCAGCCTGTGCAATGGCGTTTGCAGCACTGGAAAGACACAAGGGCTTTGGAAAATTGTTTTCAAACAGCATGGGAGGAAGTAGAAGGCAAGTGCTCATGGGAAAAGAAGACCATCCTCAAATGCCTGCAGTTAGAAAACGAAGCTTGTAAAGTCCTTAGTAAGAAATCTCTGGTTTTAACTATATTTCAGACACAGTTCTTGTAAGGAGTAGAAGATGGTTTATCCTGGTTGAAACTTGCAGATAAGTTATGTTCATTATCAGCTCAGCTGCATACATTGTTCACCCACCATCAGCAGTAATTTTCAGGCAACACTTCAAAGCTAAGAGGAAAGACCAATCTATAAGCAGACAACACCAAAATACTTTTAATGTTCTTGGTATCAGCTTGTGTGTAGACTAGTCTTACGTGATAAGAGAAAGAAAAGAACAAAATTGATTTAAAAGCTTACTGAAATAATCTTTTATTGTTAAAGTCAGGAAAAAACTAACATTAGAATGGTGACCTGAATGGTGACATGCAGGCCATACATTTATGGTGAACATCATTTGTGTATCTCCGCAGTAATACTTCCTTTGTTGGATTTTAATGTTTATTCAGTAAGTAAGGAATTTAATAAATAATAAAACCCTTCCTGTGACAGTACACTACAACACAGTGTGGAACATCAGCTCTCTAGACCCATAAATGAAGGAATATTATTCAGGACCCCAAATTACAATGCAGCTGAATTGTTTTACACACACACACACAAAAAAAGTATAATATATAATGTCTGGGCATTCTACATTTCAAAGAGCTTTCTGTTTTCCAAACCAGCCACAACTTAGAAACATAATCAGCAGAGAATAAAGGTAAGAAGAAGATACATCTCTGCTTGATATAAGCAGATGGGTAGGGGCTCTAAACTCTTGTTTAGGAGGAAGTTTAGCAAGCTCTTTGTGTCAAAATGTGGCATGATTATTATTCCTTCTCACCTCCAGTTTCAGGTGTGCTGTTGAACTGTGGTAGGTGCCCCAGTGACATCTCCCAACCATACAGCCACCAATTATCTCTTAAATAAAGACAGAAGAAGAAATGGTATTAAAATATATGTCCTAATTAAGCATTGGTCTATGATGTCTTAATAAAAGTATATCATGGAGTATGTAGCACAGGCTACAGTTCAGTCCAGCCACAGGAGCATTAGAAGCAGGTACTCTGACAGCCTGCTACAAAAGTCATGTGCAGGATGGGAGGTGAGGGTGGACAAAGAGCCCTGTCTGTTTCCCATCCCCACAAGGTTTGAGCTAAGCTGCAATATGAAAGCTGATATAATCATGCTGCAAAACAGCAGGTTATCACACCAACTGCATGAACAAGAGAATCCTGAAGAATATGTTTATAATCCAAGAACATTAATAAAGAAGCAGGGGCTAGAAGGTAGAAATAGCAGTGTCTAGAAAACAATTCAGATCTGGGTTTAAGATGGGCCAAAAGTCTAATATGAATTACTAGAGGAATAAAAAGGATGATCAGTGTCTCCTTACAGTGAAGTGTTAATTTACATTATATATAGTTACCAGTCAGGAGAGTCTGACTTGCAAACTGTGAAAAGAATAACAGTAACTTGCACAACTCTGAACGTTAAAACACCAACTCTATCCAGACCTGGGTAAAGGAAAAGGACAAACACACTGACAAAGCGTAGAGAACAGTGCAATACAGCATCATGGGAAAGCAGCAAGCACCTCAGGTACTTCTCAATATGCCAAGCAGAAAATGTCCCCCTCTTTTGCAGTAATTCTCAAGCTTCTTTTTTTCCCTTCCTCAATGAAAAAAAAATAAAAGCTGACAGTCTTTTGCAAAACCAGAGTATTTTGATGTCCCTTTTCACCCAGACAAAAATGCCAGAGGAAGTTACTTGCCTGTAATGTTGCTGAGCCAAGTTCTTATCTCTCGGCAGCTCATTCCTAATACATGGTCTCTCACATCTCAGGCCAGTGACTTCATTACTCAACTGTAAAACACTAGAAAAAAAGTCAAAGTTTTCATCTCACCAACCTTATTAAAACTAATACACATCTGAAGAATATACTGCATTTGACAGAATAGCACTGTACTTTGAAAATATCCTGATAAGGTCTACCTGGTCATACAACAAACCACAGGAAGACTGTTAAACAGCATCAGCTGAAGCCAGATTCAGCCACAAAAGTGAACAGTTAGAAAAGTGTTGTATTTTGCTGTCACTGTGAATTTAGCTAGGCACCATAAGTTGTCTTAGAAAGATGCCCACCTGCTGAAGGAAAACAATTCTAAAAGGTGACCCCTGAATATGTACTTTTTCCATGTTACTAACATTTACTAGCAATTGATTTGTTTGCAATTCTTAAAGACCCTCCAGCTAAGACAGAGATTGACCTTTGCTGCAGTCACCTCTAGAAATCAACCATTTGCCACAGGCTGTCACTTTGAGCAACATTGTTATTCTTCTGAAGGAAAGTGTTAAAGAAGTTCTTTAACTTGGAAACACATCTATAGTACAACTGGGAAAGCCAATTGACTCTGATCCTTTTTCTGTGGTAACAACAGCTGTGGCAATCACATGAACACCAAGTATCTTCAAGTAGCTTCTTAAGAGACATGTTCCAGCATGATCAGTCTATTCCTCTATGGGACTCTCAAACTATTTGTAAAACCTCCAGTGACAGGGACCGCACAGAACCCATTCCCATACTTGACTATCTCGTAGCTTGAAAAATAATGTCTAAACAAGAATTCCTTGCTGTGCTTTAGCCACATTGCTGCAGCAGACTCAGACTTTTGCTGGTCCTTCCCCTCTATGCTTGTATCATATTAAACCTACCTGAAGGCTCTTACTTCTCTAGATTAGAGAGCCCCAGTTCTTCCAGGTTTTCTGCACAGATGATGCTTTCTAAACCTCTGAAAGTTCTTGCTATACTACTTTAGTCACTGTTGGTCATCCCCCCTCAAATGTCAGTTGTTCAGCACATCCAGGGAAACACTCTGCTTGTAAGAACTTCTGGTTTCATCTACTGTTCATGCATGCTTGCTCCTTATCTACTTCCCCATCTAGAATTTCCAGGATTTAGGAAACAGTTGTTCGAACCTGAAAGCCACAGGGAGATCTGATCTTGACTTTTCTATATCTGATATACTTCACAGTTAAATAAGAATCACTTCAATTAACAGGATTTTCATCTACTGTATTAAGCATAAGAGTCTCGGTCTACAACAGGTTGCTTTGCAGGGAGCTATACATTACAGTAGCACAAAGTGCCACAATCTCATTTACATTTAGGCAACAACAACAACAAAAACCCCAACAATAATCTGCTGTACTCATCCTATACTACTGAGGAATGTTAAGACACCAAGCCCATGCACACAGATTTATGTCTCTGTGTGCAAAGCATTGCTTTTAAGATAATAATGCAGGCTTCTTGGGGACACACAATGCTTCTTTCTAGATTTTCCCCTTTCCAAGAAGTTAGCATTGCTGCAACTACAAATTGCACAGAACTCAGCACATCTTATCGGTGGGATAGAACAGTTACTTCCTCACACTTAAACTAAAAGCTGCTGGGAAAGCACCTTAATGCATTTTTTTTTAACGTGTGAGGAGAAGGAGGAAGCAGAAACAGCAGCAGCAGAGGGAAGAGTGCAAATGAAAGGGGTCCAGTTGCATTTGCTTCCTAAAGCACACCCTAGTCAAGCAAGCACAGCATGTTTCATTAGAAACAATGAAATCTCCTTTTCAGCTAGCTGGCATTTTGGCAAGGCTGCTGATAGATCAGAAACTCTGAGCACAATTTGTTTGCCATGCAGTAGCTTACTTTTGTTTAATCAGACAGCCACTGTTGAATGTGTTCCTGCTGTCAACAACAAACCTCCAGACCCCCATTCACACGTCAGAGTGTGTGTGTGTGTTGGGTGCATGTGTATATGTGTGTACGTGAGCTCTTGCTCATTCTGTGATTAAAAATGTAAGCACCTACTATTTTCAGCCTGAAAGGCAGCCAAAACCTTTTTGTTCTAGTTGGCACAGGGAAGTCTCCTCGTGCCCATTCCATCATATTAACAGCATTCCATAAAATGGCAAAAGAGGGTGGATAATTTTTAAACTTTTTGTGCCTGGAAATCGATGGTTTCACTTGCAGTTTTGAAATAAAGGCAAAGCTTGTCTTTGTGCAGGATGCATTCATGACGTAATTGCAAGCTCTTTACAGACAACTGGTCTCCTTAGCTTTGAAAAGGCTCAAAGCTTTTAATTAAGGGCCTGATCTAACTCCTGCTAAATAAACTAACCCAGACCCTACCAAATCTGCTTCTCAATAAGGTCCAAAGGTTTCACCAGAGCTCTGGTGGGAGCATAAATGAGTCTACCGTTGGGCATTTGCACATTAAGTTTCCATCTTTCAGAAAATATTCTCAGTGGTAGGCTAAAAATTAACCCTTGCGAACTTAAAAAAGGTGGTGTGGAAATATTGCCTCAGTGATCAATTCAAATAATTCTTTGCCCTCTTCATCTTTCATGTACTGGAGTCCCCAGAAATTCTGTTTTCTGTGGTCTTCCCTGTTAACTGGGCTGACAGTACCCTCCACTTGGAGACTGTCACACTACAGTATATCAAGAGTTGAAGAAAAGAGAGGAGGCACTGACTTACAGAGAAGGACAACACAGAAGTTCAAGTACCTCATAAGACATCACAGCAATATTTCCTTTTTTTTTTTTTTTTTTTTTTTTGAGAAAATTAAAGCTCTTAGTTTGTTGAATTTTAAAGAAGTCACCACTTTTCCACAGGAAACAGATTTATTTTTTTAACCCATCCTTTAGGAAACCATTCTTTTATTAAATTTCATTTCTTTCTTTTCATTTAAAAGAACATTTGACCAACTTTACTCAGTTCTCGTATATATCACAAAATATTTCAGCTGAAGAAAAGATAATCCATCTATCCAATAATTTCTCTATCAGGCCCACATAATAATGCTTTCCTCCATTGCCAGTCTGCCCCCCTCCCCTTTTTTTCCCCTAGAAAGACCTGCAGGACTGTCTAGATGCAGAATGTATCAGAACTATTTCAGCAAATTTTGATATGTCTTGATAAATATAAAGTTCATGCAAAATTATGCATAAATTCAAGTGTGCTCTGTATATGGTATTCAGTAAATGCATATAAAAATACTCATATTTATGAAACTAACCTAAATATCACAATATTAAAATAGTAGCATCGCAGCAGAAACACATTCTGTATAACTAGGAATTGAAAAGCCTCTTGAAGACAGTTTATAAACTCCTCCCTTGATGTTACTTGGTTTATTCTACTCCACTAATGCATTAAAAAAAGCATTAGATTAATATAAATTATCAAAATAAACTAGAAGTAATATCACATTTGAGAGAGATGCTCACTGGCTTCGTTGCCAGAGTTTTCTTAGATCACAGTTCATATGTTTTGCAGATGCCTGTGTTTTACTTGCAGGAATTTGTACCATTTGAATTTCAATTTCTGTACATTCAACCATTTTCAAAGCTATATCCTGTTAAGAAAATAAGTGCAAAGATTTGGAGTTATATGTGTGTGTAACTGGTGTGGTGGACTGGGAGAAGGAAGTAAAAAAGCAAAACTTTTTGGAGAGGAAGGAAACAGTAAATATATTAAAATATTGCTGTTTCCTCTTAATTACTGTAAATAATAGGACCGTAATCATAATATCCAGAAATGTGAAGACATCCAATCTCACTAAATACACAGACTTGTAACAAGTTGCTGAAACCTCTGCAGGAAGTGATCTGGGTTGATGGGTCCAGGCAAGCCCAGCAGCACAATGGATACTGTCCAGTGCAGCTGAAAGTCTCAATTTTCACATGAACCATTTAAAATATTGAACAAAACAAAAGGATCCAGATCAAAAGCTATGAACTTCCAACTACTTATAGCCAGGTTCCAGTAACTGTATTGGATTATTTTTTTCCTCCACATGCTCAAGGTATAATCCTTTATAATTTAACAATGTTCTGTTTGGAGTAATAGATATTATTTTCTACCTCTCTAAATTGCCCTTGAACTTCATCTGAGTAGCATGTTCTGCTTCCCTTCCAGACTAGGGCTGTTTAGAATTGCCATGTCCTGTTAAGCAGCTGCTCTGTTTCCCCTCAGAGCAAGCAAATTGTTCTCCTTCCAATACTAGTTATTTTTAGAAACAAGAGCTTTTGGATTAAAAAAGAAATGTTGCATATCACAAGATATCACTCTTTGCTCTCAAGGTTTATTTTTTTAACCCTTGTGGTGAAACGACTTGTTTACCTTTTCACTATCTTCACCTCTCCCTTTCACCTCCTACCACTACTTCGGTTGTACTAGGTCTGTCTTAAAAACAGCTCTAATCTTGTATAAGGAGGAAGATTAGAAAATAGACAAAAGTGGGTCTGTCAACTGTATTAAAGTCAGGGATATTTAGATGAACTGTTACAACTCTATACCAATCAGTTTTCATCCAATCAGAGAATGGTGTGTTAAATCTGAAGATTTAAATGCTCTAGTATTTAACTTTATAGGAGATCAGATTCCTAACATGTGATTTGTGGAGACCTTGAGGTCTGTGGACTACTACTAAGGAATTTGCACAATAGGCAAGAAAAAAAATAACCTCATTTTTCTTTCAAGTTGAAATGTGCACTGCTACTAGAGAGCAGCAGGGCATCCACAAGCTGAAGACCACCTCCAATTGGACTGTGACTACAGCTTACCCACTGGAGAATCACTGCCACATGACAAGATCAGAGCCGCAAAAGTGGTTTTGCAGAAACCTAAAGGTTACACTTTGGTGTTATGCTCTCAAACAGCTTTTTCAGTCCTTTCATAAACTCTGGAGCAAAAGCATCCTTGGAGGGAGGGATACAGAAATAAAAAGGCAAAACATTAACAGAGAAAAATTAAGTCCTGTGGTTCCCAGATATTTCCCTTGATTGGAAGTGAGGAATTGCCAGTAAGAGCTGAAGAGTAAAATGAGCTATGCATATGTTAAGATGAAGTTCTGGTGTGCATTTTACATCTTGTATCACAGATTTGAGTCCAGGAATGGAGCCAGAACTGGGCAATCTTAGTACTCTGTCGAGCATGCATTAAAATGGTCCCAAAAGTAATTAGATAAATTGAATGAAATCTGACTTGACAAGCAGGGGTCAACCTATTCTATGAAGGCTCAAGGTGGAGACCAAGGGGCCAAACAACCAGTAATTGAAGGGCATAGTTAATTAAAGTGCCTGCTATATTAATATTTATGTTAAAGTTTCCAGTAGCTCTGGCCCTGACCTAGCAGTTGAGTATACAATGTGTGTCCTTCATTTTAATAATATTCAACATTATTTCCTCATATGGTTATGAAAGTACTTTAAATGGGATTTTGTATCTGCTGCTTCCATGCTCAGACTGAAATGGCTGAGAAGTGGAAAAAAAGGCTGGAAAAAAGTTAAGTAACAGTAAATTTGAAAAGAAGTTGCTTTGGTTTAGTTAGCAGAAAAAAATAAAGGTAGGAAACACTGACATTTATTAGTGTTTTCTATCCAAAGCTGTCAAAAATGCTTTCCCATCTTTATGATACTTTATCTTCATTTTATGGGAAGGGAAACTGAGAAACAGCTGTGAAGGCTCACTCTGAGAAGCACTCACTAATCATTTCAGAATCACTACAGCCTGGGATACCTACACACCAGTACTCCAGAGGTGCAGACCACTCCAGCTGAAAGCAAGTGGAACTGCAGATGCTTCATATTTACGTACAGAGAATTTATTTGTAAGTTCATCAGGTGTGTGACAGAGCAGTGGAGAAATTGCTATGTATCAAGACAAAAAAACTCCACAAAAAGAAACCACACAAATAAATCCCCCTACCTGTCTTTTCTTGCTTAAATAGCAAATACAACTAAAAATTCGGGTTGTGTTTAATTTTTCATTCAGTTCAAAATGAAGAATACTAGATCTGATTGAAATAATGCAACGAACAGATAGTTATGTTCATACAGGAAGGAAAGAAAGGAGATCTGTGGGGCTGTGAAGAGGACATGAGGCTACTTGTTCCTTCACTAACCACCCAACACGCTTGGACTGACATGGGTAGACACAACCCCTCCCCTGACCATGGCCCTCTGTCTTCTCATTCCTTTGAGCCCTACTCCCCTGCAGAGTCCCAACTTTGCCTGCTATCCCCCACAGACACTTGGCCACATGCAGAGGGATCTTGTCACCCTCTGGTCAAACATGCAGATGTATATTCAAGTGGTCACATATTTGAGTGGTGCTAAGGAGCAGCAGTCCACAGGTCCAGAGCTTCTCCTTACTGAAGCCACTGCCAGAACACTGCCAGCTTTTATTGTTGGAAAGCAGGCCTTGTGCATGCCTTCTGGGAAAGCCCCACCACAGTGTGTCCTCTTCCCATTGTTCCTGAGCAAAACCAGTGACTTAGTGAGTGGGCCAGGAATGAAGCCCGAGGTTTTCCTTCTTGCCCAAAGGCTGGAACTACTGAACAACTGCAAGTAAAAACTAATTTCTTTCACTTTGCATATTCTCCTCCCAGAAAAAAAAATTAATTAGATTGAAATTAAGGTTTGGCAACTTCAGCCTGGATCTGTAGTGACCAAGACACTATCTTCCAGAGAATAAACTTTCACAAAAAACAAATTAAAAAAAAAAACCACAACCACCAAATAACTAACTTTTATTTGCAGAGAGGAAAAAAAGACTATAGAATCTCATAACATACTGCTTGTTCTACAACCCTACTGCTGTTAGCAAGACTGTAGACATTTCTGGCTGGACGATTAAGCTTTAAAATAGCCACAGCTAGCAGGAACATTAACTTAAACAATTTGCCTATATTAAGACAGACTTGGGAATTGTGTCCTCATCCTCTTTGCCTTGATTTGTTTCTAATGCTGAGGTTTTGCAGCACAAAGGGCTAATCAAGGGGGAAGGATGACATATCCATGATTCACATGAGAAACACAACACAATCCAGATTCCATTTAAAATTATGTACATAGAGGGATGAATAAGAGTCTTCCAACCTGGATGTTCTAACTACCAAATTTCAATAAGCCTTTCAATTAGGTTATTGTACTTCTATTTCAGATAACAAGAGGGTATCTGGTATTTTATATACAGTCTGTAGAACTAGGTGCGACCACTGGCTTTCTGGCACCTTGCCTCTGTGTCTGAGAGAGCTGTAAAGCTTGGGTAGCCATGCCAGCATGCACCGTTGTTTGTACCTGCTCCAATTCACTTGCTACAGCAGCAGCTGTAGCAATTTAGCAAGTTAAACACCCATTTTACTCTCTGTTTTATTACCAAGACAGATAAAATTTGTACAAGTAGTGCTCAGGGAACCAGCATATAACAGTACATCTGAATTAAAACCTAAAGTATTATCTAGCTGAATTCATTAGTGTTTACAGGAATGGCTAAACAGATTTTTTTCCCCTATCTGTTGTGTTGCTCCCTGCACAACAGCCATTTGTTCTGAGCCTCTTGTAGCAACTTACCAGGATAAAACAGATAAAATGGCAGTGCTGACTGGAAGAACAGCTCATGGCAAACAACACTAATGCTCCTACAGAACATGCAAGAATACCATAAGATTTGTCTACTATATACTTTCCAACAGTTAGCTCAGCAGATTTGATACTTCATGCACCCCGCAGTGCTTCTTCCCAAGCTTTGTAAACAAAACACAGGAAAACGGCTTTTCAGTCTGAGACTCAAAAAGGGACTTTGGCACCCCAACTCCCATCCTCATGTGTCATTATTACAAGTTCATTAATGAGAGATGTCCCTCTCTTTTTAGTCATGTTTCAATATGTAAACCACGTCATTGTGCTGCATGGCACCCGAGGAAAATGGCATTTCAGACACTTAAACCAGCTTGCAAACTTTGCCAGGAAGAGCCCTCAATATGAAAATCCTTTAAACAGCAATTGGCATTTCCCAGCAGCTACAGAGACAGACTTACAGGCTGCACCTACACTTCGTGATGTGAGCACGGGGATGTAGCAAGCACATCGTAGTTCTGCTTAAATTAGTAGCAAAGTCAGATTTGTTTTTCAAAACCTTTCCCCATTCCAATGGTCTGGCTCCAGACCATTCCCAGTCCTGTCAAGAGGGCTGACTGGTCTTCCAGGATGTTTCTTCACAAATAAATAAATAACCATAATGAGCTTCAGACCAAATCCATACCATACAATCCCATAGGCAATAACACCCCAATTCTGTCTAAGCTTCCCACTCTGCACGTGCAGGGAGGCACTCATACAGCTGCATTCTTACCACCTCCTCACTTCTGCTCTCCAGCTCTTTGGGCCACTGAAACCGTATGTTACAGTACTAAAAGCAGGGCATTACACATGTAAAATCAGATATAGTAGTTTGATTTTAGATAAGAACTAATGAGTTATGACAAAGATTGTGTATAGGGCATGCACTTGAGGGCAAAGTAATTCTCCACAGCCACACCCTTTGCTCTGAAGGAGTAGAAATACTTTGCTAAAAAGCAATCTTTTCCCCAGTCTCTACTTTAATTTCCTTCCCCTATATTAAAATATCTAGACCTGACTAACTGATGAGCTTCAGATGCTTGTATTCCAGCTCCTAAATGCCTCCTTTCATTCTGAGCTCCTGCAGACAAGCACAGAAGGGGTATGTCAGATTCCTTCAGGAGCTCAGCACACTTTCAAGACTCTGCAGAAAATGCAAAATACATGCTGCCACAGATATCAACATCAAGCCACTGGCCTAACAATGACACTCAAGCACAGTATCTTTCCTTGTGAAAAGCCCAAGAAGAAATGCAGGGGACCTTAAAACAAGCAGTTAATTCCTTAGTTGAAAGCAAGTCTTCACTAGTGCCGAGACAGAAGCAAGGTAGGTCTTTTTCTTCTACTTAGAGGTTTCCTTGTCTTGTTTTTATTTTGTTTAGGCATTCTAAAATGATAGGCTGAAAACTTAAAGGCCAATACCAATGCTTTGTGATATAAATCATGTAAACATCTACAGATATCTAAAAGACCCAAGCCCTCACCACATACTCCACACCTGGCGAGTATTAATAATGTTTTCCACAGACTGTTTTTTAGAAAAAAACCCTCTTGGTTATATAAGGAAGAGTAAAGATTTAAATCTATTGTTGAAGAGCACAAATAGAATTCTTTAAAAGTTAAAGATTCCAATCATCTGCTCAAGTACTTGAAGCTAAATAGTCCTGGCTATCAGACAACCTAATTAAAACCTACCTGGAAGAAAGTCAATAGATTGTATATCAAGGAAAAAAAACAAAGAAAAACAAACAGTTAAAACCAATCCACACCACATCACTAAGGAATGCACATCTTGTCAAAACTAGGAACAGAATATGTGTAGGTTGACCATTTTAAGGTATTAAGTGCTAGGGTTTAAACATTGCCTGTAGAAGTACGTGGCACTGTGTTGCAGATTCAGAGACCTGCATATTGCAGGGGGAAGGTGGGCTGAAACAAAGGGGAAGGTATCTGCCTCTATACAAAAACAAGTCAGACTTGTTGAACAGACAACTATATTTGCATGTAAAATTCACTTGATGTTTTCTGATTTCCTCACACAAAAATTTGCACTTCCACATCCTCTGCCCTTCTTGTCTTCTCCTGCTGCATTGCAAAGGCCAGTTGCTTGAAAGACAACAGGGAGAGTAACAGTGGGATGTGACTGAAGCTACAATCTTCCTCCTGGACATTTCTGCATCTCTGCTGGTCATCTAATTGTAGAAGAATGAAAATTAACTTGTTTAATGTATTACATTTTGAAACTTAGAAGGGGTCTGTTTCAAGTGTTTGTCAAGAGTTCTGCCTCATCACTGTGATGTTTCTTGCCTGCTGAAATACAACAAATACACGTAAGCTTTGACTTGCTGAAAGTAAATAGTAAGCAACCAGCACCATAGCACCTGCACTCTTAAGTGAGAAAGTGTTGTAACTGAGTTATGTGAGAATTTTGGAGATAATATGTCAAAACCCGACTAAATTACTAATTAGTTCACTTTGGTATCAATGACTTATCACGCAACTTTTCCTCTTTAGACACTTATTTCTTTAAAACTGGCTATTTAATTCACAGCAAAACTAATAAGGCCTTGGATCATATCATCAGTGCCAGATGTAGCCCAATTCACAAAATCTCCTGGAACAAATCAAGTATTCTTTTTCCTGCACGTCTGACTCAGGCTCATCTCAAGGGTTCATGTTTCCATTCATGTTTTCATTCTTAAGTTAACATAACAGCATTGAGTTTGCTCATACATAAATTAACAGGACATTTAAGATCTTTCATAGAATCCTTAATTATGCAGTGCTGCAGCAGGTAAAGTTTTTAACAAGTGAACATTGGACATTTGTGAAGCAGCTACACAAGCAAGAGAAGGGAATTGATCTTCCACCCTCGCATGGCTGTGGCCTCCCAGCTGAAGCCATGTTCAGGTTTTGCAGCCAGGATGCCCAAAGGGAACTTCTCTCCTACATTCCTCACAGAACTTGCTCTCTGTATGGCTGACGTGCCTTTAGTAGCATCTCACAGTGATTTACAATCATGCTGCAAGACTCAGTCAAACCTGTGCTGTAACTCAACAAAATTGCTTAGAGCTGAATAAAATGGTGCACTCATGCCAAAAAAGAACAAAATCTCTTCACAGACAAACCCATAATGCTTGGACAGAAACACAAGTGTAAATGACGGAAGATTCTCCCTTAACTAGAGCAAAGCTTTTGGTATAAAAATAAGTGTTATTGCATTGAAAGTGGGCATTTTTTTTGCACTTTTCTGTGTCAATACTACTTTTTAAATAAGTAGTTTACAACAAACAGACAGCTGTTTATTCAGAAAGCCAAAAGCCTTTCTCAAGTTCACCAAAATCACCAGTAAAACTCTCATCAATATCTGAGCAAGAGCAATCACTCAGGTAAAGATTTTACATTTTCCTCTTCTCTACGATTCTCCTGCAGTTTTTGGTCTGGGCTCAGACCCCACCATCCCCTCTGCCTCCTTTCTTTGATCCCAGACAGCCCTGATACCCCTTTTGCAGCAGCTCAACACTTTCATCTCAGTGTGGTTCTTTGCACATGTCTCTAGTGTGAGAAGCAAAGTAGCAGCATGTGTTTCCTGCTGGTTCAGAGATGAGATGAGGCTCACTTGCAGAAGAAAAAGCAATTCCTGGCTCTGGGACAGTAATTTGGGAGAGAAAGCACCCTCTCCTACAGCACTGCTGACCAGCCTCAGCCCTGCTGTGCTCTACAGGAGCAGCAGTCTCTTTCCACAGAAATCTAAATCTCTGGTGCAGGACACGCATAACCTCTAACAGAGCTTCAGGTGTCCCCATTTCACAAACACCTCTGCTCCCTATGAACAGGGACAACCATCTGCAACCCCAAGCATGCTACCATGCAGAGATACTGGCCCAGGGGCCAGAAATACTATGGCCACATTAACATGGGGTCAGATCCAACTAATTAGCCCTGACTGATGACTAGAATCATTATCTTTGACTCAAAGGTGAAGTACTTTGGTCAAGTACTGCTCTGCTGGGGCATAGTCATCCTGCTCTGGTCCCAGGGCTACTGCTGGTCTAGCTACACTGTGGCATAACTGCAGATGTCCTTGGTAAGTAGTTGAAGAAAAAAAGGTACAGTACGATTCCTTTCACTCATTTACCACCCTTAGCAGAAAAACATTGTGCACCTCACCTGAAAAAAATTTGTTATTTTTTGTTTTTGTTTGTTTGGTTTTTTAGTTGATATTTTTGTTTTGTTTGTTTTTCAGATATACAAATGAGAAGTTTCTAAACATGTTTAAATTCTTACTTTTAATCCAGAAAAAAAATTCAGGAATGCTGAGACTCCATTTCATTTTACTATTTTTAAAAATAGAATTTGAAGGTAAAGATTGTTTTGGAAACTGAAAATCTCCTTCAAAATCTTACCCTAAGGAAACCCTCCTGATTGTTGCACTGAATGAGCACCAGTTGACATTTCCTTCTGACATGTTAAAGCAACACTCCAGCTGCTTCCATCACCCACAGCAGCTCAAAAAGCCAGAGCCAGACTCTCCACAGAGGTGCACAGAGACAGACTTGAGGTAAAGGTCACAAGCCGCAACAAGAGAAATGCCAGTTGGGTACAAGAGAGGAAAAAACATCAGTAGGAGAAGTAGCACATTGGAAAAGGCTGCCTGCAGAGGCTGTGGGATCTCCCTCTGCTTGACCAATGTGGGCTGAGCAATCTCACCTACCCATGATGTTAGCCCTGCTTTGGGCAGTGTGTTAGACTTAAATGACATCCACATGTTCTCTCCAGCTTACTCTGTGGCTAAAATACAGCCCAATATAACCATTTCAATACTGTCAGCTGTACTTTATTCTTTATTCTTTGTACTATTCCAATCATTCTGAGCAGCTTTTGCTTTATATTAACTAAAACACCTTATCACTTCTGTATAGCAAGTGTCTCCTGGTGGCTGAAAGGAAGAAGGCTGATGTGTTCTCAAAACGGGTTATGTAAACTATAAAACCAAAATGACATGAACTGTTGCCACTACCTTCATGAAATTTCACATAAAATTTTTCTGACAACATTTAAAAAGATTCCTAATTTCATAGGAAATTTCTGAAATACTGATTTTAGGTAATGTAACAAATTTCAAAATGTCAGTGCTTTCCAAATCTAAAAAGCTCTAATTTTCATTTAATTAAAGGACTGATCAGGTGCAATACACAAATAAGAAATCAATCCTTAGGACAAGATAGAGGCCACAGACTGGTCTTTGATTGATTGGTTGATTGATTGATGGAAGGGAGTACCCAGCCTCCAGAAAAAGCTACATGCTCTCAAGGCTGTTTTCAAACGTGATAATGGTTGAATATGGATAGATAAAAAACTCTAGTACCTCAGGGGAGAGGAAGAAAGGAAGGAATGAAAAATGTAGTAGGTCACTTTTAAAAAGCGTCCTGAAATTGCCTTTTTTCTTTTTGTCCTTTAAATCAAAGCCACGTTCTTGCATCTTAATACAAGGGCAGCACCTGTTATGTAATTAAGCACTACAGGAATATCTGGACTTTCATCTCCAGAATCAAAGGTAACAAGTTTTTTTACTAGAAATCTATTAATTACATTAAGGTTTATTAAAGACTTGAAACAAAAAAGGCTTTACACTGAAAATTCCCCAAGAGACTTGCTTACGAGACCTTTACAGACACTTGTCACTAGAACCATTCTGCAGTTTCCCAGTAAAAGGGAGTTTTATTGCAAAATGCTGAATCATTGTAACAGCAACAAAAATCATGCTGAAATCCTTACAGAGCCTAAAAGACTGTAGCCCATCATCGACCAGGCTGCTCCAGTGCCCAGCACCATCCCAAGCACAGAGACCCTGGTGTTTTTACACTCTTGTTCCAGCTGGCTCTGGCCCCACCAGGGGATGAGGAAGTTCTGAGTGAGTGCCTCAGGTGAGTCCAACTCTGACATCTCCTCCTAATCATGCTTTCTATCCACACATTTGGCTACCCGCAATTAAAAGGCAATGCAAAAGGCCTCTAAAAAAACTAGTGCAGTAGCTTTGTCATTCTCTTATCCTAAGCACTGATGTACTCGATGAGCAGGCAACAGACATGAGAGGCTGTTTTTTGCCATTATCACACTTTGCAGAGGGAGCCTGACTAAAATACAAAACTCAACTGAAGAAACTTTGCCTCACCAGTTGGGCTAGTAGTCCAATGAACAGTTAGGGAATAGACATTTCTTCAGTGTACCACTGAAAATGGACACAATTTAGAACACCAGCATCAGTGGCATACTGTAGAATTATCACAATTTGTCAACAGAGCTTTCCATTCAAGGAAATCAGGAACTCAGAGAAGCATATCACACTGACACCTATAAGGAGAGGGTCATAATTGTGATTTATGGTGCATATGTCTAGCTAATCTGTGTCAGAAGATGATCTGTGTGAGAAGACAAGAAGCATGTTGTTCCTTACTTGGCTGTGACAATGCAGGAAACGTATTCAGAAGAATACTCTGGGCTGTAGCATACCTGCTGGGGGCAAAAACAAAAAAAAAAGAATCTGTGTCTTAAGTGCAATTCTGCATGGATTTAGATCAAGCAGCCCCACTGAAGCAAGCAGACCACATCACTCCATGATAGAAGACCATGAATTTCCCACCAATTGCATCAGTAGGTGCAAATTTTGCCTATGACTGCAAAAGTCTCTGTACTTTTCAAAGCTCCTGCAGTGCTGACCACTTGAGTCGATTCCACTGAGTGCAACTCCGCACAGACTACAATGCCAATGACAGGTCAGGAGAAAAACGGGTTGGGGAAATTACTGAGCATCCTTTGAAAGTAGACTGTAATTATATTTAGATGTTGCAAAGATAACTCATGATTTCATTTTAAATTTAATCTTAGAGGTAATCAAATCTGCTACAGAGTACTTGCTTCATTCCTCCTACCTTGACCCTTTAGAGCTTTCTATGGGCCACTTTCCTGGACCTGCCTTGCAAGCACCTGCTTTGCTGCTGTTCAGCCCACAACCTCACTCTTGGAAAATAAAGGAGGAGAGAGGAAGAGCTGCAAAAGATAAAGCTATACATAATTAATTGTAACTAATGTTTGCAGCTGCATTTACAAAACTAGATAGTATTATGGTTCAGAAAGCAGATACAAAAAATAATGTGGAAAGCATCCCTTTTTATAGTTGGTTCAGAACTCCTGCTAATAGTGAGCTTTAAACATAAGAAAGGAGAGAGAATTACTATATTTACTCATAAGTACAGGAGTTGGCAACTGCCATCATACATTTTAAAAAGCTGTAGTCAGTAACTCTTAGAAAAACATGCAGTCAACATAACACCTGAGAAAGTAAGGCAACTGTTTGTCAGCAAATGCCAAGTTAGCACACTCATCCTGAAAAACTCCCCCTGCCCTGTTAAAAGGAGTTTCGTTCCAGGGTGAACGTGCCACCTTCTCATACAAGAACACAAAGAAAAAGCACAGCACAGCAAAGCACAATAAAAATGCACATTCCTTCTAGTCCATGAGAACAAATGTTAAAAGGCGAGGATTGTGCCAAAAACCCCTTTTACTGTCACGTAAAATCTCATTGAACAAAGACTGTTTGTCTCCGCTAAACTTTTTTCCTATACCTCGTACTTGGCATGTCAAAAGTTCTTGGAAAAAAAAACCAAAGCAAAATTACATTCAAAGCTTTGGGTTCTTCCTGCTTCTTTTTCATCTTTAAGATGTTGAAAACTCAGGTACTATCTTTTATACACCACTATTCATCTCTAATTTAATAAATGATCTCTTCGATGTATTAATGGTTAGCAGTGCATATAAATTAGCATTTATAAAAATCAATTACATTGTCTCATAAGACAGAGGAGAAACCAAGACCTTCATCACTGGATCATTTGTATTTATCTGTTAATTATAAACCTTAATTGTCTCTTCTTATCAGATTAATTTGCATAAATTGCATAAGTTTAACGTTTAACAGGTTTTAATACCAGAATACAAATATTCTTTAAACACTCTTTCTTGAAATATTCATTATTAATTATAGCATTAAAATTAGAAGTTCTGATAATTGACCTTGGCTTCTCCTTGGCTCATCATCATCTGTCCATTGAGGTCATTTATCTCATGATTATGCATGCTTTGTGGCTTCTTATTACTGATGTGCTCAGTTTTAATTGTACTTTATAGCCTGTCAGAATTCTCTGAATTTTGACTTAAAGCAGAATGTTATGCAGAGTTTCACAAAAGTGGACTTTTTATAGTATGTTCATCCTCTTAGCATACCTACACGTAATGATAGGTGACAGGACTCTGTCTATATCTGGAGTATCCGGACTATTAGGTACAACTATTTCTAAGCCTTCTTTTCATCAGAGGCCTTATGAATTAAGAGAGACATGTAAGCTCCCAGGTAACCTTAGGGGAAAGAAAGAATAAACCAGGTATTATATTTGGCAGGTCATCTAATAATAGCCTCTTGTTCTTCAAAACTGACCAGATATCTCTAACTGCTCTTTGAACTAGCTTTTTCTTTAGAGATTGTGGTTTATTGAGCCCAGGAGGTAATGAAATAAGAGATGGCCAAGACCAAATACTGGCAGATGCATTCAGTTGAATTCGACTGACTTGAATGTGAAGATTTTTTTAAAACTCATGAAGTGCAGAGGTCAAAACAGGTGGAGTTTCTCCTCTGCAAGATCATTTACCAAGTCTCACATATAGAGATTTACTGTACTGGATTTCTTTTTTTCCAGCTAAAATGATTCATATTATTCAGTTAAGAAAATATTCTAGATATTATCAGATATGCTTCCAAGGAGAGAGACTAATATTTAAAAAACATTAAACAAGGCTTTCTTATATTGTCTACAGCTGGTATTATTAAAATGCTAGAAGTGCCTCAGGTCAGTAGCTTCTGAGTTCAGTGCACAGTCCTCTTAATGAGTGAGCCTAGTAAGGAAACGCTGAATTCAGTATGTACTTGAAATTACCAATATCTCCTTTGACTTGCCTGTGCTCCTTAAGCAGATTCAAAGTTACTGCACTCTTGAATGAGAAGCATAACTGATATATTTTCAAGCAGTTGCTGTCACCAGAGTTTTCTGGGAAGTTCAATTTCCAAATTTAGGTAAAAGCTGAGAGTGATTGTGTGCAAATCATTTTTCTGCACCAAGGGCCTTCTTCTGCTGGGATTTCCCACACAAAAGTGCACACATGAGTAAATGGAAAAAAAAGTCAGGAATGGGTGTTATTGTCACTACATCTGATGTGGTATATCTCCATCACAACCTATCTGTCCAAGAGCACACAGCTTATGACTCCTATATATACACATCTGGTGGGGAGCCTAAGGAGGACTGGTCAGGTTACTATTAGGTTAAGCAAATTAGAAGTAATAGCATATAGTAGCAATTTGCAATTGCATCCTCACAGATGCCTCTAACTGAAGGAATACATTGATCAATGTTTAGTCAAGTCCATCATCTTTATAATAACTCAGGCTGCTTCTTGATCCATAAAAGGAGACCAATGCCTGCCACTGACCGGGAAAGCATTGCTATTTTCTTTTTTTTTTTTTTTTTTCCTGAATGCAGGTCTAGCTACAATTATCCATTTCATCTCAAAGTTAGATTGCCAGAAAATGCTTCACTTGAATATCAGCTTGATGCCTGGTTTACTAGATGGACATCTTTCTTGCAAACACATTAACCACCTCAATTTACATTTAAAAGAAGGATGGCAGTATCTTGGTGATGTCATTCTTTCATCACTTCTTCTTGGGAAAAGAGCCTGAAGCAAGAAGCATTCCCATCTGCCACCTAAAATGCTTTGCAGAAATGTTACAGATGCCTGATGCAGGCAAAATTCTGCAGGAGAGTCTCCTTGGAGTATTGTGATGAGAAACACCATGGGGAAGCAGTGTCTTGCACGTGTGCTGGACCCTCTCCAGCGAGGGATTCCAGTTGGGCTCTTGCCATACTTGAGAGTTCCTGTTCCTCTGTTGCTCATGTCCCAGGGGCCCAGCTCTTCCCAGGAGCACATTAGCAGCCTTCTCCATGACGGAGAAGCAGGAACAAACAACAATGTACAGATACCTGCAGCTTAAGCATCCGCTGCATCACAGAGCAAGAGTTAAAACCCTTAACAATAGTTCCACCCACATTAATAGCTATAATCTACTCCCTTTATTGTGCAATGTGAACATTAAGATGTCACAGAAATCTGCAGACTGTCAGAGGTTATTTTAAAGGCAGCTTTCTGTTACTCTCACCCTCTGTTTGGTTTCCTTCTGAGGAAACCAATCTAACCACAACACGATTGTATTCCAGGCAGATCTATTATCATCATACAGCAGCACCAAGCATGTGGCACCACACCATTGTAACACCCACGTACTATGGAGTTGTGGTCAGCTTACCAGCTGCTTATCTACGGCAGATCTAATCCTACCCTGAATCACACACTGCAAGATGATAGCCAAACTCTTAAACTGCAGGCAGCATAAGCAGTTTTGGGTAATCAAGTGTGATATTTCTGGGCTTTTCTACACAAAGTTCACCTAGCAGAAAATGCTTATACAGTTCTAATTTTCTGTGCGATTCTGAATATTGGCTGGCTAAGAATGAGTCAGATAGTGGTAGCAAAATTAAGGTGGACAGACAGGATAACACAAGTGCTATATTCTGTCCATGTTCCCTGTGATTTCATGAATCCTCTGTCAAAGTTGTCATATATAATGTTTTTCTTGGACTACAGATTTTCCCTTTATCTACAGAGAAACTCATTCAGCAGGCTTTTCAGTTGCTGAGCTCAATGCCTGTAATTTCATTGGAAAAGAAAAAAATAAATAAATTAAATCTAGTGGAGAATCTGCAGCACTGGAATGTTTGGCTCTTTGTGGTTCAGATAATTCCAGTCCAGGTTGTCTGGAGGACTTCCTTCTCTGGGCATACCACTAGACTCCAGCCTCTCTCCCTCTGCAAAATACCTCCCTCTGTTCTCCGACTCACTCTGCTGCCATTACGTCCTGCATGCCAATGAGTTGCAAAGGTACATCACTTCTACTGAGCTATTTATCTCTTTCCGTATATTCCCACTTCTTCAGCTGTCTTTTCTGACATCTCTGCATGGGATGTCCAGGGACAAATGAAATTGAAAGAATCCTTCAAGTCAAACTGTAAACATTGTTTGCCTTCCTTTTCTTTTTCACTTTGAGTGACCCCTTCCTGCATGTCCTTTTAGGCTAGGCAGTTGCCAGATATTAAACCAGAGCTGTTGTCAAGATATTAAACCACTGTCACTAACTTTGCACTCACTTGTCAATGCTGCTGGAAACACCAGCTGCCAAAATGATTTCCCTTCATCATTGTATCAATTATGTCATCTCCAACCTCATCTCTTTAGGTCCTTCTATTAGTTCTCTTCCTTAGTGCACTTTCAGTTGTTAGCATGTCATATCCCTACTCTAAGCAGCCAGGAAGATATACTTTATGTGTACAGTTTTCACAAAAGAAACCATGCTCATGTAATCATACAACTTTCTTCCTCCGTAAACCTGGTTACTGATCTCATTAACCAGAACCGTAACCTCTTTGAACCAAGAACTGCACCAACACTATATATAGCAGTCAAGGTTCAGCCCTGTTGGGTATTTATGAGAACAATCACTGACACAATGACAATTATGCTGATATTGAAGAAGTGCTCCTGATTTCTTAAGGTTACCATTCACAAGTAAACCATTTAAGAATACACCTCTGTTAGATCCACTGTGAAGAAGTCTGGCAATTTTTTTCAGCCATTACTTTTCAGGAAAAGGCCAGCTTTTCATGATGACAATTAAAACTTTTGAGAAGCCTGTTTCAAGAAGTAAAGTGGGTTAAGTCTCTGAACAAACTAGACCCAGGAGACTTTGGCTCTAGAGTGTATAAGACCAAAGTCTTACTCCATGGCCAAAAATGTAACACTAGTTCTCAGCCTCCTTTGCAATCAACTGGATTGCACGCATCCAAGTATAGCACAGGATGAACAAGTTTAACCCTGAAAGCATATTTTACTAGTATCAATTATAAGAGTTTTTCCCTGTTTGCCTCTAGAACATACTGACAAATATTAAATCCTTTTTTGCAACTGTGTAGAGCCCCATCCATTACATTTATTGAGAAAAAAAAAAAAAATCCTGTGATGACTGCTAAGAAAACCGAGGCCAAGTTTGTTTTCTTACTCTTACATCTATATGACAGAATACTCTGATCTCTTTATTTTCCTGGTATACAAGTAGGTTTCATGTTTCCTCTGTGTATAATAAAAGTAGTTACCCTCTGGCCAGCTCAGATTGTTGTTTCTGAAAATTGTTTTTCTCTCTGGTTTTATCGGGCAATGTAATTATTTGAATTGCAAGAGCACTGTCTGAACAAAACCTGGAATATCAGACCTATCAACTCACAGATTTCCTAGACAGTCAAGTGGCTGTAACAAAGCTTGCTATCTTTTTCTTTGCATAACAAACCAATAAAAGTGCAGTCACTGAAAGAACCAGTTTGTGCTGTTGAGATACATGCATTTTAAAATCAAGTAACCCAGTTGTTATGAGGGATTTTAATATTTAATGTGCAGATTAAGTACATATTTAAAAGCTCGTGCATGCATGCAACTCACGCAAGCAGAAAAACATACTTCGTTTTAACACAAGGTCCCTGTCATGTCAGAAGGAGGAAGCAGGAAAAACAGCATTCCTTGGTGACCTTATAATCCTTGCAGCTGAGAGGGATATCAGATCCTTGCTACCGAACAAGAAAAGTTTACATTCATCTCCTAAACTACATTTACCTCTCATTCGGACCCCTAACAAAGAAAACAGTTGGCAAGAGAATCACGGGCAACAAGCTTACCAAGGAGTGACAATGGCAGCACTGTCCCCTGCAGTGTGTAAAACAGAAAACCAGTCTGTATCCCCCTCTAGAAAGTCAGGCAAAGAAAATGAGAGACAGAGGAAAATCCAGATAAAAATAGCTAGGTCTTGTTTTAAAGCCGGTAATAAATACAACAACAAAATTGGGGCAATGAAGTCACACTCTGCCACTTCTCATATCACTGTGCAGCAGGGACTGACAGGAGATTTGCTTTGCTATAAGGGTCAAGGCAAGATATTTTGATGCATGGGACACTTCTGATTGAGCAGAGCCCCGCTACTTAGCAGCAGGCAAAAATAGACACCTTATTCCTACTCTTAACAGTTACACTTTTAACTAAAACCTTAATCACCGTGCTCCAGAATACATCTAACCTGAGCTGGTTCTCTACGCTCATGCTCTTGCATAAAACTTCTGAATGGAAAAGACTCGCTGCATGTGTCTCCTTTTCTTAAGCCACTTAGAAATAATTGGTCTAACATTTCCAAGAATCCCACCCCAGGCTTCAGAGAAAGGCAGATGAATCCTGTACATTGTATTTTTAAATTTAAGAAACATGTTTTGATTGAGATAGCTCTACTTCCTGATTAAAGTAAAAAACACCGATTGGAGCAGAGCATCCCAATAATACTGCACTTGTCACTTTACAACCCATGCAATAATTTAACATTGCATGCTCGGCACGCATGAAGTAACAAGCATTTCATACTAATGCTGTATTCATAATGGTATATCTGAACTGCACAAACAATAGATAATTGAATCAAAAATCAAACAAAATAAACACACTTCTCCAGAGTGCAGTGTTTGAATAGAAGGATTAAAAGGAATCTGAAGTCAGTTATCATGACTCCGTCTTTGCAAAAATATCAGGTGATAAGCCAGATACACCCCGTGAAAGTGCCAGTGGCCTCAAAGAGCTTACACTGATACAAAGCAACCCACAGCATTCATGTTTTGACAGCTTATAATAAATATTTGGACTTTATTGTCCTTCATAACACATGAACACTTAAGGCCAGATTAAAGGTACTAAGGCTCCTAATTCTACTGAAATTCCATTGATCTCAGTGGACCCTTAGAAACAAGGGTAGAAATCACATGTGAACCCGAGTCTTAGCCAGTCACTACTCCATGGCACCTACAATTTCATTTATGATCAAATGGAATACAAGGAAACATTATATATAATGCAAGATGAGAAGAACAGAAAAGGAAATAAGTTGTGGGGGGGTTGTTTGGGCTTTTGGCTTTCTTGGGTTTAAAATTAAAAAGAAACAACCCTAGGGTCTCATCATGGAGATTACTTTTGCCAAGGATGTGGATAGGAGGAAGAGACATAGTGGGATTGTTTAGATTGTTTAAAGTCAAGACAGAAACTAGGTTAACCACAGGCAACCTTTCAAACAACTGTCAGTAATATGGTCTTAGCACCAAGGGCTAGTAATTTTGGATTTAACACCCAAGAAAACAAAGAAGACCATGAAAGAATATTTGCACATCCCATTTGAGTGTGAGACTTAACTGAAGACATTGAAATCTCTGTCAAAATTAGTGACACCCTAGAAGCTGCATTTTCCATTAGCTGAGGGAAAACCTTTCAGCCGTGTTGAATGGCAATAGTTATTATACATGCTTGGATGAGGCAGCTTCATTTCTCATTTATCAAGCTGGTTTCTTCTTTACAAACACCTCTCTATCCAAGTGCTCAGAAAGTTACTTTTAAATGCTCTTTATGTTTTCAGAGGTGCATGTTAGGTTTGCCATTTTCATCCAAGATAGTAATTTTAAACTGATGAACCTTTAGCTATGAGGTCATTGAGGGAGCACTGCTTTCCATATAGCTGACTCTCACCATCTACTAAACTTCTATGCAGTTGATTTACTTCTGTAGATAACCAATCAGTTCCTTTGCCATCAGAAAACATTTTTATTGTTCTTTGGACATTCTCACATCTCTTTCACTGCTTGGGCTAAAATTTTTTTTCTTAGATGTATTTTCTTTTCTTTATATGTCTTTCCTTTCCCTGCTGTCACTTCTTCAACTGGAAAAGGATTCCAGTATGGGTAATTTAGCACATTTCCAGGGATTCCTTCAGCCTACTACCATCTAGTAAAAACACCAAGGAGGGTGGTAATACAGCCACCATAGACCTTCGGAATTTATCACCCCTCTTCCTGATTCATTAGTGATGTTTTTGCCATTCTTGCTAGTCTTGAGAATCACAGAGAATTTATTGCCTTAGGGCTGTGTTGCAGCTTCAAAAGTCTGAAAAACAACTTCATGTTTCAAAAAAATGTGTTCCCCTGTTTTCTGAAGCTTAAGTGATGTAAGTTCAGGTTTTTCATTACTCGTGTCACTGAAATAAAATTCTAACTCCATAAAAGCATCTAGTAATCAAATTCAAAGGGGGAGGCAGAGAAAAAACCAAACAGTTTCAAAGGTCCATATTTATTTCTAACCCCATATCTTATTCAGTAGGATTTCTAACTAAATATTTTGACATATAGTTATATGCATCTAATAAACAAAAAACACCAAAAAAAACCCCTAAATTATCAGAATACTGTTGCAGCATTTTCTTATGATCTAAGGCATATGAGTAAGTCTGACTCTTTTGGGATGAAACTTCCACACACAACCTAAGCTGTCTCTTGTAGCAGACAGGTACCATATATTATTCTACTCTGCCCCTACAGGATCAAAAAGAAGTTTGAGGCTTCTAAACCTCTTATCAGCTTCAATCCATAACCTGTGTTTGCTCTTCATTCTGCAGACTAAAGCTTGTCAGGCACAGCATTACTCACGCCATTTTCTCATCACATTCATTAACACTTTAAACAAATAAAAAAAAGGTTGTACTTTTGTACTGCTGTGTTTTGGAAACAGAATGAGCTCTTGTGCTCTCAAAGGAAGGAGGAGTTCTTGGTCTCTCACTCATTCAGCTGCTGGCCAACCCTTGGAACCTCTGCTCATGCATACATGGCAGTCACCTTGCTTGGTTTCAGAGACCCATTCTGACCCTACTGCAAATTCTGCTGCTTCTAAAGACATCCAGCAACAGGAGCTCTGTCAGGGAAGCTAGGAATGCTCCTGGTCACAGAAGAGCAGAATTAAAGGCTGTTCGACCCCAACTAACTTACCTTAACACTTGGGAAAATGAGGTTGGATGAGAAGAGGATGAGGTTTTCTACTCCACTCCTGACTGAAGCACATCCTCAGGTTCCAGCCCTCAAAACACATCTATCCATTCTTCTCCTGTGTCCTTCATGGGCACAGGCATCAATTCCAAATGCAAGACCTCTTCTTCACTCCCTACCAGAGTCTAAAGTAACTTGAACCCTGAATCTCAGACTTTTCAGGAAAGCATCCATATCAAGTGGTGGTGCAAGAGCCTTCAGTTTGCCTAACTTGTTATTTTCCTCACAAAGGACAGCCTGAGCCAATGAAAAGCAAATGAAGTCTCATGGAATACCCTACCAGCTGCTTCTCAGGTGCAAACAGGTTGGGTCCCCTCACAAAGTAACAAACCACTCCAAACATACAGCATGCAATTTTGATAGGTTGACTGAACGAAGCATGGTGCTTTTCACTCACTCTCCCCATCTTAAAGATAAAGCCTATACAAGGTGCAGGGAGATTAATGGGCTTCATTTCTATCACTCTTTACATTCAAATCTCCACAGTGTGATAAAATAACTACTCCTTTTCCCAATGCTGTATAGGGACTTGGACTGAGGAGAAGTTTCTGTTAAACTCATTTTTCCCATTCTTTCTACTTTTGCTCAGAGAAATTCTTGGTAGTGTTTGGTTTTAACCTATATTGATTTTGACCTATTTGGAGGTCAAATCAATTATTGTAGTCTAGGATGCCGTTTCTGGACTGGAAGCAAGAGCACTTTCAGTTTAACAAGACTTAATAGAGGTTGTTAAGGGTATCTGACATTTTTTGACCTTTTCTATTTCAGAGCTTGAATAGGTCTGATTTAATTAGACAAAAACAGTATAAGAATTAATGCAGGTGAAAAGGCTCAGAAGACTACATGTATAGGAAAGATTGCCAGTTCAATAACTTCAAACTGCAGCCAAACAAATCAGGGTTCACACTGATGAGGAGAAGACAAAAGACAATGGGAGAACTTTAACTGGTTAGAAATTATGAAGAGATCATGGCAACACCATAGATTTGAGTACATAGACAATGCCCATCACTGCCTTACTTTCAGAAATTACAATTAAGGATAGACAGTCTATGATTTTGTTTTTAATTAGAAAAAAAACAAACCAACCAAACCATAAAACAAACAAACTAAAAACAACAATAAAACCCCCCACAAAATAAAATAAAAAATAAAAAATAAGAACAACAAACAGCAAACAACATAGCCAGCCTTTGGAAATGTCCACACAGAAGCACAACAGTTTATTCTCTGCCTGGTCATCTCCTCTCTCTATGCTGGGAGTTGTTTTCCCTCTGAAGGAGGGAGCCTTTCTTCCGAGTGGGAGAAAGGACAGAAATTCAAATCATCATAAATTCCTAGAGTAGCAGAAAGCTTTGGGGTCCCACATGTAATCTCTCTCCAGTTTGACCTGAAGCCCAAAAAACAGGCACTGACATCAAAATAATATTAATTATGTGAAGCTGATGATTTGTGTAGCTCAGCTAAGAGCCAGGTGGGGGTGAAGGGTTCAGAAAACATGTCCTTGTCTCATTGGGTTCATTGTTCATTACTGATATGTTAAGTGGGTAGTTTACTCCCAAATGTCACATTTAGCTCCTGCTACAAACTGGTACACTCTGTCATGACCCTGGTTTTTATTATTTTCACCTGTCTTTCTTCCACACATTATTACTACTTCTATTGTCTCATTTCCTAAAAATAAAGGGGCCCTGACATTAAAAAAAAAAAAATTCCTGCTCTGTGCCTATGGAAATATATATCACATAGAGAGCCCCTGAAGTTTCATAATGTCAAATCTTTGATAGGAAAATTATACTGTCTAGGTTATTCCAACAAATCTAAACAAAACATTGAACCTTGGAAGGTCAAATGACCAGTAACCCACATCCCACCATCAAATGGCTTATTTAGCTCCATTACTGACAATATGTCCTTTATCAGAATAATAATTTTGTAATATTAAGGTCAACACCTTGGGAAAGAAAAACAAATCATAGAGGATACACCTGTAATAATTTCGAAAAAGCTCTTGAAAGTAACACTACATCATTTAGGCTGTAGGATGGAATTTTCTAGCCTAGTGACAGTCCTGCCTCCTAAACTCAAGATGCAGGTGTGCTGATTTACAGCATGAATCATGCAAAACACATTGCAACAACATTGTACAGGTGGGAAGAGATGCTCATACAGGTGTATGTATAGGTGAAGCTAGACTTGATGTAATCAGTGATGGCAGGAATAAAACTCAACACAACTATTAGCTTTTTTTTTTTTTTAAGTAGTTTATGTTTCAGAATATTTTCTTAAAAGGGAAATAAAAGTATATTTAGACAATCAATAGGGAAAAGTTTACAAAATAAATACAGCTAAGAAGTATTTATTTCTAGATCAAGATATGTTGGGGACAAGGGAGGGGAAGAATAGGAAGTCAGTTATCTCAAAACCCCAGGAGAAAATTTTGTGGAACCAAAGGATTAAAACTTAGATAAATGTAATTAAAATATTTTCTACAGTATAGTAAATTTGAACTTCATTATAGTTGGTATTTTGGAGTCCACACTGATACAATCTAAAACATACCAGAAATATCCAAAACAATCAGGAGAATTGCATTTAAAACTAAGAAAACAAGTAGTGTAGCTAACAGCCAGGTTCTGCAGTTATAACTCTTCTCTATCCTCAAGAAGACAGAGGCAAACAGAGAATAATCTAAGAGAATCCAAACAAACTGCATACTTGGGAAACAAAGAACTTGTATGGTGAAATAAAAATGTTTATTAAAAAAAAATGTGGGTTTCAGTCAGATGAAGAGGTGGGCTTTTTGGAATGAGCAAACCCCAGCACACAACATAGGATAATGCACCAGGCATTAGACACTACATAAAATACTTGTCTAAGTTTCTTCCTTATAGATACCCAGGGCAACAGTCCAGCTGCAAACTTTCAGTGATGGCGAGATGTTTACTGCATAGCTGAAGAAAATAAAAAGCAGAAATATAAATAGAGAGGCTTGGCAACAAACTGTGTATTTGAAAACCAAATCATTGGCCAATAGCAAAAAATGTTGAGTTTAGCTTGGGCAAGTGCTTTGGAATGAGTGTAGTTAAACTACAAGAAAGATTTAGGCACCTTTTCCATGGCTACGGGCCAAGAACAAAAAATTCCTGCAGCTCTTTTTATGAGGTTGTATACAGACCTGATTTATTCCAGGGGAATGACAATTCAGTCCACAATTTTTGACAGAAAGCAAAAGACACAAAGGGATTTGCACTGATGTCTGCCAGGAACAAAACTGAGTTTTAAGCAGAATTTTCCTCACCTCTTCTGAAGAGACATCAAGGTTTTGCTGCCAGCAAATTACAGCTCAGGGACCTGGGACTTTGGCCCACACAGAAGAAAGTGTACTAAAGCTACTGAAAGCAAATATTTGGGTTTTTTCAACAGTCATAGGAAGCTGAGATTCTTCAAAGGGAGAGTTGGTCTCAGATGTATCTTCAGCACTATTTGAAAATTCAGAATTGCTCAAGAACAATTGCCAAGTATTCAGTTTGATATGCTGAAGAATTTATTATCATCCATTACTAACTCCTGAAGCCCCATGCCTGAGACTTAAGTTTCTCCTGTTTTCTTTTTTTAATGCTTTGTCTGAATATTTTCACTGTTTTCCTGTTGTAGCAATGAATACAATACTAATAATTATGATTTCCTGAGATACTGCATCAGACCCATGCAGTAAATACAAACCTTAACTCACATTTCTCTTCATGGGCCTCAAGAAAGGGGGTTTTCATTTCAGGTGGATCTGATGAACCAGCAGGAATACCTATCAGAAATTTTGGCTTAATAACTTCCATAGCTCCGAGGCATCATCCAGGAGTTTATTTCTGTTTACCACAAGCTCAGTTATTAGCCAAACCCTCTGGCTATCAACCAAATTATCTCATGCTCTTGGGAAACATGGACATTTGCTTCCATTTAATCTTTAGATGAAAATGAACGAACTAATTTCAGCAAGTAAACTCTTGCACCACTGCTTATTTCTTCCAAAGAGGCCAGAACACAAATATTGAAATTATCTGATGTTTTTTATTTCATGTCACAAAGGAGGAAAGTAGACCCTGCTCTACTGGTGAGTTCTTCAATTCTGAAGCATCCTGAGAATTGAAGTCCCACAGGATATAAGTGGAAGACCAAAACAGCAAGCTTTGAAAAGAAAAGAAAGCACCAACTTCAGACCATAATCTGCTGCCTTTTAGCCGTGCAGACAGCATCCACTACCAAGAAATACTTCGTTACAGTGGCTGTATTTAATGTCAGGCCAAAAAGGCCCCTCTCAAACTTCCTACAGCAGTTTATACTCCAAAGGAGTGGAACTTAGTATTTTGCAAAATATTATGTCATGGCTTGACCAGAGAATCATCTAGGATTCATAGCTCTGCAAGCCAGTTATTTTGACAACTCTGAAATGCTTTTCTGTCCCCTTGAAATAGGAAATATCTCCACCTGGAGATTTACCTTTTGGTCTTCTGGTTTACACATGGGACTGCCAAAATACTGTCTGGTAGGAACTGCCATTAGAGGGAAAAAGTGACCAAAACATATTATGTACCCTGACAGATATCACAAATTGCCTTTTAAGCCACTTAATGCCATATGTGGTTGCTTCAGAAATGCATATAACACTAAACTATGCCATCCTTTCTGCTATCACAGAATTTAGCCCTTTGGCATATTCATACATAGAAACTGTGTCCAGGATAGCCAGTGAAAAAAAAATCCTGACAGACAGAGGTGGTACCCTGTAGATAATTTGGTTCAAATATAAACCACCTTAATGATGTCACTGCTTTTCCTATCTATCTGAACTTAATCTAGATGAACATTCTATACTAGTGTTCCCCGTAACAAAAGTTATTCCATTTACCTGAAGTCACACCTCATCTGATTTCATTCTTACCCTTCCTGAGAAATGAGATTTCCTCCCCCAGGCTTCACAAATAGCAACCGTAGGCCAACTTTGCAACACCCACCAACACAGTACCAAAGGAGGTAAGCGTCTGTTGAAATATTTACAATCTCAACTTCCATGCCACATCACCAATCTTTAAGAAACTTCCTTTTTCTATGTGGATAAGATAAACACCTATTCAAAGGAAAACACACCTAGGCTATTGTTTGAGTTATGAAGTAAGAGAGTGAATAATTCAGGTCCAATTCAGTCACTCTGAGGCTATTGTGAAAACCAAGGTCATTGCTGCAGAGAAATCGAAGAGAAGTTGGTGCCGACACTGTTCATACTATGGACAAAATGCATCTGTTTCCAGCAATGAATTTCTGATCTTTCAGTAATCCTTAGGTAAAAGCTTATTAAACTGCTGCAGGACAGTTTTGCATTTTGGTGAAGGCAGGAATTAAAGAACTGAGTCTGTCAGGACTCTCTGGCACCATTATGAGATAGATCAGCCTAAAAGAGTTAATTAGGAGACCCATACAGGCATTCAGCTGGAGGAATTTCAAAAGCAGATTTAGGGAGGTGGAGAGTGAGTAACAACTCGTGTATTACACAAAGAGAACCTGTATTCATCTTGGCAGATCCTGTTGTCCCTCACATCCCCATCAACTGCAGCTACATCCAGCCTCACCTGACACCAATTTCCAGAAGACCATCTACACTGACAGAGTTTGGCTTAGTGTCAGTTTAAGACCATGTTCACACCTCTTTTACCACACAGCCCTCCACTCAAATGATGTGGATGTGGCACCTTCAAAAAGCCAAGGAGGAGCTTAAGCAGCAGCCTTAGTATGGCAGAACAACCTTCCCGTCAGCTTCCATTGGCAGAACACGCAGAATTCTTTGCTGCATTCAGCAGTAGTCCTGAACTGTCTTCAGGACCAGTTTCATCAAGTAAAACTGAAATCTGAGTAAGTATTAGCCATTCTGTTGGTCAGACTAAACTAGAGCAGTAGTACAGCTTTCAGAAGTGCCTCAGGCAAATTTCAGTGGTTCAGAGACAGTTAGTTTTAAATTTAGCTTAGGTATCAAAGAAAAGGGTACCTTCCTAGAGTCAAGGAGTCATTCCACAGTAGACAGCAACGTCTATTCTTCGCACTCAGAAAATAGCTGACTACTGATTGCAGAATGGACATCCAAATATTCACATCAGGCAAAGAAGCGGTGGTGGCCATATAATATTTATAAATCATAGAATAGTTTGGGTTGGAAGGGACATTAAAGATCATCTAGTACCAACCCCCCTGTCATGGACACAGACACCTCCCATTAGACCAGGTTGCTCAAAGCCCCATCCAACCTGGTCTTGAACACATCCAGTGATGGAGCATCCACAACTTCCCTGGGCAACCTGTTCTATTGTTGCTCTACAGGCATCCAACACACCTCAAGAAAGCCATGAAAGGGGTGAAAAACATAGTTGGATGAGGTGACTGTCTGAGAGAAGAAAAGATACTACTGATGTATACATTAGAATTCAAAAGTCTCCATATGGAAGCTGCTTATCTTTCATCATTTCATCCAGCTGTTGGAAGAGCTTTTGCACATCTAGTTAGAAAGGGTCCCGAACAATATCCAAGGAACAGAGCTCTTTCTTGATGAGACTAAATGTATAGAAGGCAGCAGGAGAAAGGGGGTGGTGGCAAAGGGAGGGGTGGGGCATGGGGGAGGGATGGAACACACAACACACAAAAAAACCTCACAAACCACAACCAAGAAAAACACCAACCAGGAAATGGCAACTCAGATCACTTTAGATAAAAATACCTGGGGACGTGATTATCACTGGAACCTTATCCTACAAAGTATCTCAATATTGGCCTTCAAGATGCCTTCTCACATGGAGCAGATTTCATTTTAGACCTTCCCAGAGTAAGACCAAAGCAGAATACAAAGGAGCAGGTAAGGAGAGAGCAACTCCATATCCATAAGGAAGGTGATCAGAGAGCTAGAGAAGCCTTTTAAAAGGTAGCAAAATGCAATCCGCATCACAGGAGAATAATTTGGTTGGGGAGAGCCTTCCTGAAGGCTTCTCTTGAGCCTGTTGTGTCCTGTTGTGGAAGGTTTTGCAGATAATTTTTCTTTTATTCCACTCACAAAAGCACTAATTGAGAGGCATTTTACTGACACGTGGGTAGGCTTACAAGTAGCCATGACATTTTTATATTGATGACAGTATTTGGAGCCCCCTTTGAACACTTCTGCGTTGTAAAAGCTGGCATAAAGCTTTTATAGACCTCAAATAACAAGAAAAGCAAAATATCCTGTCAGGGATAAGAATAAAAGATAACGAGTACTTACCTAGAGGATTGTTTATGCTACAAAAGTTGATTAAGTGATGTGAGCAAGAGCAGTAAAGGGAATTAATTCTCAGCCATGGACTGCATGAGGGTTTAGGGCACTCCCCCTCCTTCCCCAGGTGGGGATGGAGATTGGAAGAGACATGATACAGACACCATGTAAACAAGTACTTTGGACCTGTGCAGTCACTCAAAGTGATTTATTTGCTGAGAAGCAGTTGGTGCAAGAGTTCAAGTCTGTCAAGCATAGGTGATCCACACGCAGACTTACAGAAGTTCTATTTCTTGTGCCTTAAAATTCTTCTGAGCACTTACTGCCCTGCAGAGAGAATGCCACTGGGTTTCTAGAACAGAACTACTATTACAGAGCAAAGGGTGTATCCTTTCTTCATTAATAAGAGTTCATACAATACAATTCCCTCCTACATAATTTAAGAATTTCACAAATGATCCAACGTAACTGTTTATGGAGTATTTCTGAACTAGATTGTATCAGGGCTTTGGTCACAGCTCTGCTTTGAGCCCTCTTATTCACAGTCCTGAACGGCTTTGTTTTTTGATGTATAACACATCTGCAACTTAATAAGGCAGGAGGTGTAAGTTTAAATGACACTTCCAAAAGTTAATAGAAGTGTTTTAAGGAGCAAGAATCAAATTAAATGCATTTCCCAGAGGTAGAGAGTTTAAAATATCTATTTCCTTAAAATTACATCAATCACCTTCATATGACTAGTGACAGTGGCATATACAGGAAATATAATCATAAGTAAATACTCCAAAGCTCATAGGGGAAATTTTATAGATAGTCATCTGAATGGAGGAAGAGTAATACTTGACTGGAGGAAGTTAGGAAGATCTGTTCTCTACACAGAAGACCCTCCAGTTCAGCCAATTATTAAGGCAAAAAAAAACCCCAAACCAAATGACCCAGATGTTTACATGGAGTTAGATATTCCAGTGAAGCAGCTACATCAAGGGGTGCCCAGTGTAAGGGTCCCACACTGAACAGCAGAATCTCTCTCTGTTGACCTCAGGCAACCCCTGAGGAAGGGGAGGCATGTCAGTCCCTCTTTTCAGTTAATCCTTGGCTTTTTTCCAAAGACCTCTCCAGAAAGGATAATTAATGCTAATTACAGGGTTTGATTTTTCAAACGAAGTACACAAGCCTCCACCCTTATAAAACTGGGCCCTATTAGATGCTGAAATAAAGAAATTAAAGACTTCATATCTTTTTACTCACTCTGAGCCATTCAGTACATATTGCATCAAAAATAAGTTGTGTTAGAATTGGTTTTAAAGCAGCAGTACTCTTATGTTTACGAGCCAATCTACAGCTTTGAACTTCTGTCAAGGTTCTTAAAGTCATGAAAAAAATTGCAAGATAAAAACTTTTTTCACTTTAAAAAAATATAAAATGCATTTACAAATTGCCTGTTGAGTTGCTCTAGATCAGTGATTAAAATAGAAATATATATATATAAAATATATGACCATTCTCTCTTTAAAAAGACAGTCTCCAAGTAGAATCAATTCTTAACATTTATTTGTACAATATTTACAAATATAGTATTGTATTTATTTGTTCTAAACCTAAGCCTGGCACCTGAGTTGTAGAGAACCAAGAGAGATAAATTAAACTAGTCCCTGCCCATAGCTATGTGCATTATAGACATGGAGTCTAAGACATCCTTTCATAAATAGCAGCTCTCCTCTTTGAAAGTGATCGGGGGGGAAAAAAGAGACAAAACATTTATTTTCACTTTTTTTCTTTCCATCACAGCCATTGTCTGTCATCTTTTTAACAGAGAAAGTTCACCCTAAAAAAAAAAGTTAACATGCAGTTTGGATAACTGACACCTGTGCATTCATTTAAGTGCTTATATTACACATTTTCCTGAGTCGCTTCCAAATACTGAGAGAGCAAAAAGGGATTCTTTCAATCCCTCAGAACAGCCAGATATGCGCTACACAGCACTGCATTGGTGGTTTAAAAAATCCTTTAACTTCAGCTGAATGCCATTCATTTCTGAAGGCACTACCTACAATATTTTGTCTTTGAGGAAATCTAATAAATGAGATTATCATGCAATATTACTAACTTCCAGGATTGCATGGGTATTCAGCATCAAAAATAGACAGCTTATTCTGTTCTTAATGTAGTCATTTTTTCTCCTTTGCACAAGCTCTTAAACATCCCTAACTAGTTACATTTACTCCCAGTTCCTCAGCTAGTCTTTCACAACTGTTTGTCCTTATACCAAGTGCAGGTGATGCAGGTGGAAAACTTGGTTACTGTGACTGGAGAACACGTTCACTCTGGTATCTTTACGTGGCAAGAGGGACAAAGGCAAATGATGAAAAATAGCTGCTCCTCCCCACCACATCTCTGCCTCTTGGCTATCTCCTGTGCTTCCCTGTGGGTGGGATTGGCTCATTTTTCTAGCCTTGGCAACTGCCTTGCCTCCTTCAGCTTGAGCAAGCTTAGATCTCCTTCAGCTGCTTTTCTTTTGCAGCTCTTTCCTGCTGGAGTTCGCATAAATCACAGAGACAGGAAGGGTCAGATTTGTACTTTTTCTTCTAAGAAAATGGTTTGTTTTTCACATTTTTTTTTTTACTTACAACGGCAAGAGGCACACCTAATCCTGCTTTTCATCTTGGTTCTCCAAATGCATACCAAACTAAAATAATCTACTACTGGCATTTTAGCATGGACTATTTTTCTGCCTGACACTCACACTGCTTGCATTTGCGGTTTCCATTCTATTCCCCACATTGCACACTTGACCCTTGACCAGATCACTTCCCCAACACTATGAAAACTTTTTATGTTTTTTTTATGTACCTACTCTTTTCAAATCAATCTTTACTCATATCCAAAGGTTCACTATACATTGTATTTTTAAATGTTATTTCTTCTCTGCTATTAATTATTATCCACTTTAGGAAACCAGTCCATGAAGTTAGATAACTTTGTTACTCCCCAAATGATTAATGAGGTGATCTCAAATATCAATAGCTCAACACCAGCATTTTGAAAAACTGTTTATATTACACAGCAACTAAACGATTTGTAACTTCCAAGGAAAACAACTCCAGAATGGAGATGTTTCCTCCAGTTAGATCTTTGTTTATCTTAATAATGACAAAAGCAGGCCCCTTTACTCAAAGCTGCATGCTGTAGGCTTCCGACATAGAATGTTTTATGTCCACTGGTTTCAGAAGATAAACACAGAGTATTTTCCTATGAAGTGAAGATGCAGTTCTGTGGAATTCACTTCTGTATTTATAAATTAAGCTTGGGAATGAAACCATTTTCCTGGAAGAGATCAAGACACTGGAGTGTTCCTTTTCTAAACATAGTGAGGTGCTGTACAAGTCAAAGCTGGTATAATAACAGGTTGTATATAAAGACAAAGACAAGATGATTACCTTGAGGTCTGCTTTTGACAGATGCCATTCTAACACTGCCAACACACTGAATATCACAGCCAGGTTTCCTCATCCAGCAATTTATATTTCTACTACATGCACAGGCAAATTTCTTTGTATAAAGAAGGAATTAAGCTGGAACTTCACATCTGTCCAAAACTTTAAATGTATAAAGTTGGCAGATGTAAAAAGCTAGGGTAACAAGGTTTTATAGATTCACGTTTTTGCCTGTTTGTTTATTTTGCAGCTGTTCTGCTTGTGTCCTTCCAGGTCAGGCTATGGTCAGAAATAGAAAATGAAACACAACACAGAATGGCTATTCTCAGAAATCCCAGCTATGCTGAAAGCAGCAAGTACCAAAATCACAGCAAGAGCCCCTCTTGTGAGGTGTCTCAGCTTAAACACCTTGAGCAGTTCAGATATAGTTTACCAACACCTCTGGATACGACTTTCCAAGCCTCTATGGCTGTGTGCTGTCAAATATGTGCATACACTAGCCTCATTCAGCAGTCATTTCCCATCCTTTCTGCTGGGAGTTGGCAGTGGCATGGACATTCAACTTTCATAAAGCCAAATCTCAGTTTCACAGGAGTAACCATGCCTCCTAAATCTGGCATCCAGGCCTGCCCTGCCTAGCTCCTTGCCCAAGGAGGTTGGGGAGGGCAGTGGCAGAAGGCCTGGATAGCCCTGATCTGGGCAAGCAAAAACAAGCAAGGGCACCAGGGAACACAAACAGATGAACAGTGATGTGCGGGAGTCCTGCGAGACCAGCCGCTACTGAGGTGCTGGCAAAACTGCCCTGATACTCCTCCATGCTTGCAGTACTGCCAACCACCTATGACCAGGGCTGCCTCAGACCTTCTATCACACCATGAAACAGAGACTTGATGGTAGAGGCTATTTAGGATGCACCAGGGTACAAATCTTGCAAACTGATGAGTTCTTCATCACTCATTGCTTCCCTTTCAGGAATAGGTATGTCATCTGCATGTTGTCTTCTATCCCCTCCAGTGTGGGCACTGCAGGAAAGTCCCAGAAATCAAAGAAAGGTAATACAATGTATATACACACCAGTCTTTAGTGTTCAGACCATGGGTTGGAAAAAACCTCCTTCCTAGAACATGCACATATATTCCACTAAAAACAATTTCCAAATTTGAAATGTTTATTTATGAGAAATTGTACAAGTTCACCAGAGGAGGAATGGTAAGAGGTGGAGAGGATGGGATTTTAGCGATACGCATTGTCCTAATTACAGTGAATAGTATTTTGGAAGAGTGACTAGACTCTTGATTGTTCCAGGAACTTCTAACAATCAACAGACTATTACCTCACTTAATCACACCAGAGACCTGATCTTCCAGCCCAATGAATCATGTAGGATGGACTTAACTTTAAACACATGACCAACCTAATGGACTTGTTTGGCATGACTGAGGTGCTGAGGAATGAACCTGAGACCCAAGTGCAGGTTCTTCTGCTAAAGGCTTTCCCAGTCTTCTGCATACTGAAAACACTCCAGCCTCAATTTTTTTGCTAAACATTTGTGATGTACTCTCTGCTGTGGGTCTAGCAGAACTGTGGGATTGTGGGATCAATTAGTGTCAGGGTTAATCTGAAGAGGGAGGCAGCTCCCATTGACAGTGTCTTGCAAGAGAAAAAGACAGACAGAAAAGGTTATGGAGATGAGCCCTGGCACTTCCGTTCCAGAGGACTGCCCAGGATTTTTTAATAGATTTCACCATCTCACATTTCTATTGATACCTTGGCTATTTAGCACTCAGTTATCTTTTCAAGTCTACAACTTGAACAGAGGGAGGCGACTTTGCAGTCATGAATGTGTCTCATCACAAGTGTCACCTGCAGATGAGAATAACAAATCTCACTTGATGCAAGTCCCTGGTTTAAAGTCACCAGGAAATGCCAACCACTGCAGACAAGGCTATACCTGAATGTTTCCATCAAACACAGCAGACTGCCACAACAACCTCCTTGAACAGAGCTTGTGGGATGCTCTGACACCTGCCAGACTGGCAGGTTTTATTCTGAAAATTCAATTTACTGATAGTTTATTTGCACAAGAGTCCAATGGAGCTAAAAAGCACAAGTCAGTACCCCAGTCACTTAGGAACAGTTGGAAAAGGTTGAGAGGTTTGGTTTTGTTTGCAGTAATTACAAAACTAATAGTGAAATGAAAGCAGACTTACGAAGTTCAACCCCTGACTTTTGCTTGCACTGAGAAGCTGTAGGCAAATGCAAGCTTTACAAAAGAGTAGAAAAAAAATTAAAAAAAATAATAATCCAGATCTCCACTGAAAAAAAAAACAACAAAACTCCCTTTCCCCTTCTTGTGACTTCCTTTGATTCATGTGTCTTTGGGGGCAGAGAAAGCTAACAAGGAATAAACCTAGAATTGGAAATCAAATAATCCTATTTAATTTTATAGTTGTTGACACAACTTGTTACATGTGTTTCCTACCAGAATAAATGAAATCACAGTCATCTGATTTCCAAATTACCATATCTATTGTTTCAGAAATACAGGGTGTAAATAATTGCAGTGCAATCGCCTATGTCTGGACCTCTCTCATCCGGAACCGTTATCAGGATTAGCATAAATTACGGTGCCATCTAATAATGAAATCACTGAACACTGATTGTGCCAGCTATTTAAACCTGTAATTATTGCTCATTAGAAATGTGTTTCACATTATTTGCCCCTTACAGACCCAAAGTTGTTGTCAAAAGGCTCCTGCAAAGAATTCTACAGGGAAGAGCATGGAGAAATTTCAAACAACGGGCATGAATTTCATCTGCAAAGAGCGTCTGCATGGAAGAAACCTGCTATAAGCACCATTCCTGCACCCTGAAAGACATTTGTAGCTGTTACCAGAAAAAGAATTTGCATTAGGTGAGAATAGGAACTCTCCAGTATAGTTCAGATAGGTATGAACAATACTTGTGTTTCTACCTAAGTAGACAGAGATTAGCTCACAGTGTTTGTTGTCACAACACACAATTAGGCATCATCCAGTTGATAGACTAAATTAAATAAGCTCCTAATCTAGACAAAGGGAAGGCTTTGGGCAGATCTTATCATGAGTGGGTCAGGCTCAGGTGGGATAGGCAGTTACCCTGGACACCACACTAAAGGTGGTAAAAGACAGATGCCAGAAGCAAAGTGAAAATATAACCTTTGCATGCTCCTCTGTAAAGAGTTTGCAGAAGACAGTTGATTAATATTTGTCTGCTTCCCTGCAGATCAAGCTCTTTACAAGATGAACTGGCTAAAAAGGGGCTCAGATAAGAGCTCTTCAGTCCTAATAGATATTTTTCATCCATTTTCCTTAACAGCAGGAAACTGATTCATTTTTTGACATCTTTCTCTTACTGCACATACAAAAACTTTTGCTGCAGAGGGAAAAATAATACTTTATACTACTTTCATATGCAAAATAGTACAAAAGCAAGAAGGGAAAGACAAATATATAACATTTGAAAATACCTTAGTTTGAAGTCTCAGATGCCAGTGATCCTACCCATCTTCCCTGATGACTCCTTCCATGAGTTGATTCAAGTCACAGTTTAGAGTTTCGTTCCTGGGGCAAGTACACTCCATGGACCCAGCTGCCAAGGTACATGTCCCCCCTACAGATTGTAGATCCCCACTGCAACTACACCTGCTAAGGCTAGAGCACTCCTGAAAGTTTTAGCTTATACTAATGCTTCACAAACTTCAGTCACAGCACAGAAGGCTCAGAGTCAGTCCTTTCTCTAACCAGAAGGCCCTTATGTTACTTACAACAGGCCCTGGGACAGGGAGACTCTCCAGCCTCCTGATAATTGAGCAATACTGCCCAGCTTCCAGCCATTTACACCACTGTAATGCCCTGATGCAAGGTCAACAAACCTGGATGGGGGTATTTAACTAATTGGTTCTGTGTCCTTTAATTTCTGACTATCACCTGGCAGGAATTACAAGCCTTACCAGAAGCTGTAAATTGATAGGAGTTGGCTATAAAGCACTTGCTGATGCTAGGCTCAGATGGAGAATACAGGAGAAACTATATCCTTAGGTGATGCGAGTGCAGCTCTTCTTTCTTGCATCCCAGTAACAAGCAGCTTCTAAAATAAAAACAAAACAAATTTCTTGAATGGGTTGGACACAACATGTTCAGAAAGCAACCCACAACTGTTCTGTTGGCAGATGTTTGAAAATAAATTTAAATAATTCAGGCAAAGCCAATCTAAGCCTTTTTATCCCTATGCGCTGCTACCTACAGATATTCACCTGCTGCATACGTGAATATTGTCTTACTGATGTCCGTAGTCTATGGCATTACAACAGATATTTTAAATTCAATGTCTTATGGAAATAATGAGCTGACTTGAACTAAAGAAGTGTTAAGTTCTGATGTACCTCCATTAGCTGTAGTTTTCTGCATCAGTACTCTGGTGAATAACTCTACATAATGATTAGTTAATAAAACAACCCCCCAAAAAGCCATACTTGACTGTTCTGATCTATATCTTTGAATGATGTAGACCCAAAGCAGATCTCCTTTTTTATTACCAAATAATCTTTAATAATTTGTTGAACACTAAGCCAGATTCTGTTATTTGGTCCTTCTCTCCAACTGTTTGGCTTTTCCAGGTCTTGCAGGTTTATTATTTATGTTTCTGGAGAGAAAAAAAAATTAAATCCAGAAGATTGTTTATTAAAAAGAAAAAGAAAATCAGCACTTTGATCATTTGTGAGTGTCTGTAACCCTCAACCTAGACTACTCTGCTGCATGGACAACCCTGGTTTTTGTTGTATAGGAGGATGGATATGCCAAATGGAGAAAACAATATCCATCTTACACAGAACTGTTAAACTTCATTAAAATTGTAGAAACCTTTAAATTACTCACAGTTTATGAAATAAATTGGTTTTCTTTAACAACTAACACGATAAACTGCAATTTTATTCAAGTAATTTTCTGCCTTTTCTGCCTGACAGTAGAATCCAGGAATTTTATTTCCATTTCACTGCAATATTACATTTGGTATTTTTATTCTCTTTTGTATAAATAGAAGTTGTGAGGTGTTGTGACAAGAAGACAGACCTCATATTACCATACATTTATACTCTGCAGAAGAAATGATGGTACATGAATAGGTTTATTAAAGAAGGTTGCTATCCTTTATGCACATGAGACGACAAGGCATCAACCAGCTTCACAATTATCTACCCACTACCTATTTGTTTACCTGATTTAACATACAGAGAAGCAATCAGAAAGGAGAGCTTGGGGAAAGAGGAAAGAGGAGAGTTTAAAATAGCAGCAGTTTGCAAATACATCATTGGAGAGCTGAGAAATTTGTACATCTTGGACAAGATACTATTGTTTTGAAGTGACTTCACCATTTTAATATGGATTAATTGCCTTGCTTGTATTTTGTTGCAAGGCTTTGTTAAACCTTTGATTAAGAATTATCTTCGTACACCTCTGACTAAGGAGAAAAAGAACGCTGCTGTTGCTGTTGGTACAAGAGCAAACCAACAGTAATTCGAAGGAACTGCATTAATGACACAAAATACGGGATTTGTACCTTTTTGTGTGTTTTATACCTGCTTTCATCTCCTTAGTATCTCATGCAGGTTAATTGCTAAAGAAAATTCTAAGGAAAAATTAGGTTAAAATTCCACTATTCCCTAGTCACGCGGTTACAGATAGAAGAAAGGCTACTAGCAAATCCTGCTGTATTATAAATATGAGGGGAAAAACGGAGAGTCTTAAAATAGCCTGAGATACTAGACCTTAAATACAGCACTTCTCAATGGTCTGAAATAGCAGAATTTCTACCTCAGTGGAGACAGAATAGGGAGCTGAATGCATCCATGCAGTTAGTATATACTGAACACAGTTTATCACAGGTAAACTAAACATGCTATTATCATATTTAATACATGTATTTAATGGGTTTGTTGAGAGATGTATAAACACTTGTCTGTTACAATGTGCATGTGTTCACATGCAGGTATCTTTAAATATGATAGAATGTACAAGCATAAAGAAAAATTGGGAGTTTAATTCTGTGTGCACTTATGTCTCCATAAAAGCCTGCCTAAAAACTCCAGGCCAGTGAGCCCTCAACGATAGATGGCCTTGTTCCAAGCTGTTAGCAAAGCAATAAGGTTCTAGTCTAAAAAAAAAATGCAAAAAAATTACACCATAAAAATTGGTTTTATAAATAAAGGAGATGATAGCCCGGATGCTTAGAAGTCATTTCTCTCCATGCAAGAGGGTAAGATCTTTTTGGTATTTCCACATGTAAATGCTGAGTCTTAACCTCTCTGGGAGAGATAAATGTGATATCAGACTCTAGAGCATTACATATTCTCTCTGTCTCTGTCCCTTTCTCTCTGTATATATTAATTTTATAGATCTTTTTATTGTCTCAACTATACTGGTTGCGTGAGAAGCAGAACAATAGGCCAAGTACTTCCATTTCACACATGCCACCTCTATAATTCAACAAAGAACACTAAAGAAGATCTATAAATTTGTTATAAATCAGTGCCCTAAACTAAATTAACCATTGAAAGAGATTATGATAAAAATAATGTCATAAAAATATTCCTCACATTTGTGGTCCACCTGTGCTTGCGCTTGTGTGTGCCCACGCACGGGATGCTATGCACATGCCAAGGCCAGCGGCAGTGCTGGCAGCATGGCAGACGGGGCTCCTGCGGCCTTAGGGGAGATGGCAGGTAGGGCTGTGAGGATGAGCTTTAATATCTGTGTGTCTGTGAAAGTAACTCGTAAACAGACCCACTAAAATCTAATTACTCTATATAACTCACCTTTAGTAGTAGTGAGTCATCTCCGCTTTCTTACTAGCACTGAAGCACTAGTCTTGTTTGGTCATTTTTCTGAGGCACTAACAGGAAAAAAAAAAAAAAAAAGAAACCCAATCAAGCTGCAGGCTAAAAGGATATGAGAATTTAAGCACTACACATCCTCGACCAAGGTTGGGTCCTACTCTGCATCTCCCTACATACCCACTCCCCCACTATTTGATCTATATACATTAAGTTCCATGACAAAGGCATGTGTAAGTACAAGCAGAGCATACAGAGATGACCGTTTGAAGTCCAGTACTGGACTGGTAGGGCAGTGGTTCAAGAGCTGGTAGTTTTTTTCCATCCAGCTGATATTCACTCTAAAAGAAGACGTAGGAACAGCAGATCCCAAGGTGGATCTCCAAAGGGTGACGCTTTTCTTTCCCATCTCCAGCAGTGTCTTCTCCCTGAGCTCACATGTTGCCACCATTTACTTCATAGTCATCACATGGGGACACACCTGTATTACTCGATTGTTGTCTAACTTTACCTATCAAAATAAGGCCTTTGTAAATGTCGAAGTGCCACACTTGAGCCATAGCAACAGCCATGTCTGAGAACCAGCAGCACCAAGGTAAGAGTAACCTGGGTCTAGCATTGGCCTCCCTCTGCAGCCTGCCATTACCATGAGACTTTATATCTCATTTTCCCAACCTGTATGTTCACAAGGAGATTCTCTTAACACCAGTGAACTGTGATATCTTACACAAAGACAATTCAGCTGCTGAAATGGTAAAACTGGGCAGCACCCACCTGGCATGAACGGGATCTCGTCAGCACTGGAAAGCCTTTGGTAAAAAGTGGAAACAGAACAGAGAAAGCAACCATGCGCAGGCAATAAAGTGGGCTAAAAACCTAGAAAACTGTTTTCATTCCTGCTAGTGGGATGAAGAGGGGAATGTGAAGACCAACAACCAACTCATGAATAAGAAAGAAAAAGCCTGAGGAAAACATGTAAGGATTGAACTGGAAGATAGGGAGATTTCATACATGACAGACCAGAAAACAACTCTTTGGAAGTCATGAGTGGTTGTCTGTCATCAGTTTAAAAGGCTGGTCACTATTCTAGAAAGAGCTTATGAGTTATTTCCTAACTGGAAATTTTAATGCTGGCCAGGAAACACAGATCACACTGAGGAAACTGAATTATTTATCTCTGCTCACTGGGTTCACCAGCAGCCTGGTTTTCCCACAATCAAATGCTGGTGTGCTGTGTGTACAAGTCTTTATTTTGTTCTGATGCAGGATAGTGTTGCTGTAAGAGTCTGACAGATCACTGTCAGGTAAAATTCCCTTTGTTTGAAATTAGCTATATCTTTATTTCAAAAAACAAAGCACAGTCTACAGTTACTGGGGCTAGGAGTGAGAGAGTAGGTGCTGAACTAGGATAGAGGTAAATTAAAGCAACTCTACAGAGTTGTAACATGAATTTGCTAATGTAATTGGCACTGAAGTTAATCCAACTTGTGCAGCACTTTCCTTTTTTCATACATCATGGGAAACAATGAGGTTCAAAGCATTTTTGCC